>JAECUM010013753.1:0-43669 GCA_016617855.1 Megalonaias nervosa
TTTTTCCTAAATTCTTCAGCTTATACGCTAGTACATACAGTATATATATATATATATATATATATATATATATATATAAACACATGCATACATTTTTTACTATGACAAAGAAGCAATTTTTGTCATCTACATACACACATACATATACATATACATACATACATATTGGTAAAAAGCAGTATGAACCCTCTTTCATAGGATTGATACTTATCACACATTTCAAAGGTTCTTGTGAACAGATCTGAATAGAAACTTCTTTATGGATGACACGTTTGGTAACTTTCTTCAATATCAAGATGTCAGTTTCATTATCAACACCACAATTTCATTTTAAGGACACAAGCATTTTGTTACTTATATATTTTATTCCTCTCTCTCTCTCTCTCACACACACACACACATGCACACACACACACACACACACACTTCCATTTATCAGTCCCATTTAATACATGTGTTTTTTCAACATTTGTGAGACATGTATTGCTTTTCAAATCATAGTCCCTGTCTTACATTTAACTTTCATTGAGAATCATGAGCACCACTATGTTCCATGTCATGATGTTATGCAGTCAGTTATGTTTAATGGCCAGTGCAAACACTTGAACTTGACATAACAGTGTGACATGTAGGTAGACAAATTTTGTAATACCAGTACATGTAAGTGTACTGTTAAACTATAATTGCTCTTCATTTAAACAACAACAAAAAATCGGGGGGCCCCGAGTGGCCGAGTGGTCTAAAGCGCTGTCCGTTACGGATCACTGCCATCTCACCTCTGTCTGCGTGGTTCGAGTCTAAGATTCGGCGAATGTGGATATGTGAGAAAGCTTGCCAGTAGCTTCTCGTGGGTCGGTGGTTCTTTCAGTGGATTTCCCGGTTTCTTCCTCCACCATTAATACTGGCCGCCATGTATAGCCTATCGTGTGCTGAAAAATGGCGTTAAGCCCCACAACAACAACAACAACAAAAAATCGGGCCTTCAGATTTGTCATTCTGTAATATAATCCTCATTAAATACAAAGCTAATACACAAATTTTCATAGTTGTGACTAACCAGATAATCAAGATCAGGGTTGGCATTTATCACAACCATTCTGGCCCTTTCTCTTCCATGGGCATTGATTGCATTGTTCAGGCACAGCTTTCTCTTCCATGGGCATTGATTGCAGTGTTCAGGCACAGCTTTCTCTTCCATGGGCATTGATTGCAGTGTTCAGGCACACCTTTCTCTTCCATGGGCATTGATTGCAGTGTTCAGGCATATCTTTCTCTTCCATGGGCATTGATTGCAGTGTTCAGACGCACCTTTCTCTTCCATGGGCATTGCAGTGTTTAGGCAAACTTTTCTCTTCCATGAACATTGTTGTGGCATATATCACAGGCGATAATGGTTGGGATGTTAACGTAGTGTTATACAAACCTTCATTCGTCAGATATTTTTGTATTTACTAAATGTTTTGCATGCTGCTCATTAAGATGGATTTTAATTAAATATGTATGCATAAGAATTAAGCATTTTTATAAATGGTATATTTATACAAAATCCTAAACAAGTTCCAATTTTCTTAATAAAAATCTTGTAAATATTGGTAACTAAGTAAAAAAATAAGAAATTTGAAAATAGACAATTTATACGTAAAAAGATAGAAATACTATCAGTGCTGTGTTTTAAGCTGTAAATACAGACAAAAAATAGTGTAATTAAATTCAGATAAGTTGAGCCTCCAAAATAATGAAAAACTTAAAGCAATTTTAAAGGACAGAGCTCATGATATTCTCGTTGACAGTAAGTTGCTGTGATCAGATCATGCAAGCTTCATTACAAAGAAAACTAACACCTATTATGAGCTATTAAAAAACAAAATACACTTTTTTTATTCCAAAACAAACCCGTCACTTTCTACAGGGCTACAATCAGTCTCATTATGACTGTTAATGTCAATAATATTAGGAAAACTGTTCATTTGTATGAGCCATACAAAATAGTAGATGTGGAAACTGGAAACCTAGAAGCAATTGATGGTTTAAAGATCCAGTCTTTTCAACAGTAACTTCACCATCAAAAATCCAGAATGATGTTGAAAATTTATGTTAAGTTTGCCTCAGTTTAGTATTTTTCAGTGCAGAAAAAATAGCAATACCTCCATGTTTAGATCAATGACATCCCCAAAACTTCAGAATTCTAAAACCAAAGAAAGAAGTGTTTTAAAAACAGTTTAAATACTGTGAGGCCATGATACAGAATAATATCTCTAATAAATTCAAAGAATCTTCTAATATATTAGTTTTTTAAATTAGGTGTATTAAATGGATTACATCTAAGTCCTAATTAACAGCACAAAGCCCATCCATCTCTGTCAGCTACTTTTTGTAAATGTTGTTGTTGTGGGGCTTAATGCCATTTTCAGCACACGATAGGCTAAACATGGCAGCCAGTATTAATGGCGGAGGAAGAAACCGGGAAATCCCCGGAAAGAACCACTAACCCATAAGAAGCTACTGGCAAGCTTTCTCACATATCCACATTCGCCGAATCCTAGACTCGAACCCACGCAGACAGAGGTGAGATGGCAGTGATCTGTAAATGCATGAGTTTAAACTTGGACTAGTTAACACTGATAGTAGTTTCTTCTGTTAGCATTTATACAGTTTATATGCAATAAGCTAGTCAGGGTCTGAAATTTCTGTGTGTATGTATGCATGTACAGTGTGACTCCGCTATTACATGGTAGTTGGGAGCCATAGAACCCGACCGTGTTATAGACCAAACTGTGTTATAAGCAACCAGGTCAGTTATCTGAAGAAAATGATGCATGTACCCAAAAAAATGTGTGAGGGGGTGGGGGTTTAGGTAATAAATGCGGGCGCAAAAATATGTGCTTCATTGGCACAGTTATCATCTTAAATTGATGCATATTAAATGAGAAATGCACATGTAGTGGAAACATAGAAGGCATGTATAATATTTTACTTTATTCAGAGAACCACGCAATGGTACATAAACGTGTATACCATTTATACATACATGTATAATGTATAGCAATTAATAAAGTATCAACACCGTGTACTCACCCGCGAATCACGTCACATACATTGAATCCACAATACAAGTAATTCCATCTAACATATGCACACAGATTTAAAATATTCACTAATTTTGTCACAGGTCATATAGGTCTGAATTCAGTAGAAAAAAATAGCACAATCATGTAATGAATGATGAAGCACATTTACTTTTCAGTACGTCCCAAGTCAGTAAAAGTTTGCGTTTTAAGCGCCCTCGGTAGAGTTCGTAAGCATAAACTTTTTTTCTGTAAAAAGGAAACTTTCACAGCACAGTAAAAGTGTTCCAGTCACGTTGGAAAATGAAACAATTCATCAGATTCCATTTCTTTTATTTAAGTTTGGTACTGACTTCCTTTGAAGAAAGGTTCTTTGTTTTTACTGAAGATTGTAGTTGGCTTGCTTTGGTGAAGGGTGCATGTGTTATTGAAGTCACCGCTAAAGGACAGCTTTGGAGAACCAAACAAATGTCCATTTCTTATTGTGGCGGCAACATCAAAAAATTGTATTGCATGATTGAGACTGATTTTTTTCCCCATTTGCTTAGTACGTTTTCATAACAATCGTTGCTTCAAAGGTAATGTTTTCGTTGAAATTTCAGCTACTACTTTATCTAGGTAAATTTTGATTAAAAATGAATTGGCTGTCGTATGGTCAATTGTTGTTACTGTTCCACTCTGCCTATTGAATAGACAAATGAGAGCTTGTTGTTTTGGGTTTTTTTTGTTTTGTTTTTTTATATTCGTGGTAGTGGAGTGATGCTGCCTTCCACGCATGCGTCAGAAATTTAAAGAAAGGGTCAGTTGACGATAGAGACCAAGTAGTTCTGGTCTGATGACAGGGATTACTACAGAAAATGTGAATGTTCTGAAGGATTTAATTCTGAGTGAAAAGAAGAGGAATTTTTCTTACCATCCACATACAAATGTCAGTCTACGTAAATATATTAATTACTAGCGAGCGGCTGAAAATCCGACGAAAGATAGATTATGAGATAATGTCTCGGCCGGTTTATCTCCACTACCAGAAATGTAAATTTGAAAAAAGCGGATATCTCAAAACATACAGTACTCATGCAAGATGTCAACATAAGCAGATTATGATATAACAATGCACTGTTAAGATGGTTTGTCAATATGGACAAAGAATTTGTTTATGTAACAATATATAAATTTCAGTGCATTTTATATCAGCTTTGTGGCTTCCTTTCATGGGACCTCAGAATTTCTCCACTCCAAACCAATGGTTGTATATGCAAGTTTAAACAACCAACAATGCCGCCAATAAAAAAAAATCACCAGATGGCATATTTTGCTGCCAATAAGGAAAAAAAAAATTGCAATTTGCGACACTGGTGAAGCCCTGCGCGATTCCAGAATAAACTTTTTACACGTTATATTTCGTACTTTTAAGAAGAAAACTATTTTTCCGTGTATGAGAAAAATGCTTATAAAATTTCAGGAGCCATGCCATGATCGTCTTGTATTATTCATACGCGATCTCTTCCCTAAAATGATAAAATTTTGATGGTTTTTTTCGTACTTTTAAGAAAGAAATATTTTTTCGTGTACGAGAAAAATACATGTATATGAAATTTCGGGAGCCACACCACAACCGTGTTATATCCGAATTCGTGTTATAACGGAGCGTGCTATAGCTGGGGTCACACTGTATGTATGTATGCATGCACGTATGTATGTACTGGTTATGATGTATGTTTGTATATGTGTATCTATGTATGTATGTGATTGTGTGTATGTTTGTGCATGTAGGCATGTACATGTGTACGTACATATCTGTGTATATATGTACATACATACCTATGTGTGTACCGGTTATGATGCATATTTGTTGTGTGTGTTTATGTATCTATGTGTGTGTGTGTGTGTATATGTGTACATATGTGTGTGTGGGCACGTACTTATGTATGTACGTATCTGTGTATATATGTACATACATATCTGTGTATGTTTGTATACATTGCATGCACGCATGCACGTATGTACATACGTAGGTATGAATATGTGTAAGGATATATGCATGTACGTACATATGTATGTATGTATGTGTAAAGTGAGCATTATGTGTGAGATAATAATGACTTTATTTAAAGTAGGCACACCTTTGTCAACAGACCAATCTTCCTTGAGGAAGTCTAAAATGACAAGTATATGACGTACAATGTTTACAGGTTGTGGAGCCTTTGATCAACAAAGCAATTAAATGCCAGTTAATTGATCTACTGCTAATATATGTACAAGCTATTAAGATGTGTACATACATGATTCATATGAAGATTAGTAGAGAACCTGTATAGGGCATTACAGGTGAAGACATGAAAGTACCTTGTTTTAAAAAGAGTACCGGTAATACTGAATCACACAAAAACCATATGCTTGTTTCTGTAGATGTCACTAAGATGCTTAAAACTCTTGGATGAGTTGACTGACATGGTATAGCTTGGAATGGAATATGATTGTTTGGCTCCAGAAAAAGTAAAGCTCTTGTTATAAAAGTTATAATATTTTCTTGGGTAAATGTGAATTGTTGTTTGAAATGAATCTTTATTCATATGTATATACATTTTCCACAAATTTAATATTGCTTTTGAGATAATCAGGAGCCAGCCAAGATAGTCAGAAGCCAGCCCATGTACAGTTTTGTAGACTTCTAAACCCTTTTGAATTTGAGTTCTCTGTTATCGTCAGTCATGATGTCAAGTATTTTTCATTTTCAGACTGTTCTATATCAGTTCCTTTTAGCATTACTGTATGTTTTCTTTCTCAGCTTTAATTTTGACCAGACTACCTGTGATCATGACTTTTTAGTTTATTGCTTAGTTCATGGTCAGTTTATCCATTGTGATATAATGTCATGGCATGTGTGAACATGTTAGTGATGGATAGCTGAATGTGATATAGTAAATCATTGATATACAGCAGATAGAGTAATGATCCAAGAACTGATCCTTGCTGAATGCCTGACTTTATGTTTCTTATTTGAAAATTTATTTACAATACATAAACTTCTTGTTGTCTGTCTTCAAGATAAGATTAAAACCAAGTTAGACTTGATATAATCTGAGTTTTTTCACCAGGATTTTGTGATAGTTGTAGATTGGATTTTAATCAGATTGGCCATTATCTGACTAGATGTTGCTGAAAACTACAGTTTCATCATCCAAGATGCTGTGCAAGGCCATCACTGGGACAACTCGCAACACCACACGGATTTGTGATATATTACAAAACAATGGGTGACTTAAAATGTTGCAATGTTTGTATTATTTCAGATTAACTCAAGCATGACACTATAATTGTACATTTATTTATTTCAACCCCGATACCCGATCTCAGGACCATGTTACAATCCATCAATAAGATCATACATTTCAGCAACTTGCCAACATCAAAACTCGAGAACTTTATGAATCTGTGCCATAACAAAAATGAGCATGGGTCACTTCAGGTGAGGATAAATGGCACTATGGACTTGAATCAGAATGGCATATTTTGTCGGAAGCCATGGCAAGAGCCCATGTGATGGCATCTGAGGTGCAATAAAGAGCAGATGTCATGCCAGCTTGTAAGCAATGGTAGAAGATCACATTCTGACATCCATCTCAGGTGTGCAACTGGCAGCTGATATTATTCATGGAGTGAAGTTTTATTGTTATCTGCTGGTGATGTTGCATGCAGTGCAGCAAAGTTTATTTGTCTGAAATTTTTGTTGAGGTAAAAACTGTTGGCAGTACCTGTTGTTATAACTGCTTTATTCCAGTCACTGAAGTGAAATTGAAGAATAAGAGGATCTCGGCAGACTGTGATTTTACCACGGTGACTTAGGTGAGAATCAAACAGCAATGATTTCTAGTGCACTGCCAGATTTCACACACCATGATAAATCTGCAGCTGGAATGTATGTTGCATATGTTTATGACAAGGAATAGTATATTGGGAGTAGTGTTGAGCACTCAGATGTACACTGTGATCTGTTTGTCAGCTTCATGAAGCAATCCTGTATAGGAAATCACTCCTGGCCGCTTGTATCATATGGAGATTTATTTTGGGTGCCATTTGTTTCATTAGTGCTCCTGAAGTAAAACGACATACAGCTCGGTCATACAAATTCTACATGCAGGATGAGGTACAGATTAAAGAGAAATTGCCAGCATTTTTGTAATTAATGTGGAACTGAGTGCTCATATAACTGAAGTAGTTATGTTTGTATTTCTTGCCAACATCAGTAATTTAGTTCTTTTAGTCATTTTCAAATGTAAAAAAATGTTTGCTGATGAAGTTTTGGCTGTTTATTATTATTTTAGTGTCATGGCAGCCTCAGCATAGGGGGTACAAACACAGAATTGATTCAAGGATGAAAGCACTGAGACATATGTTTGAAATTTGGCACAAATAAAGTTGAAATACGTATCATTTACAAATTCACGATGCCAGGTAATTGCCTACATGGTCAGGTCACCTCTGTAATGAGGGCAAACTTTTTTGCATTGTATGATTTGTCTCAAGTTTGAACCTCAAGTCCTCTAAACGGGTATAGTTGGTGCTTGTAATTGCTGACCAAGTAATAGTGCTACCATACTTTAAAATCAGACCAAAAAAGTGAACAAAAGGCCAATTTATGGGGTGTATATCTCAACGAATGTGACCGATTTTGTGAATCTGGGCTAATATTCAGATTTCCCAAATCACAAATATAAAGTATTGTAGATTTCAGCCCGACATCTTTATAATAAAAAAAGTTACTAGCATTTGAAAACCCTCTATTGTAAATTGACGAATCTGAGAATGAAAAACTTTGCTCTCTCCCCACCCCCCATCAGCAAAAACTTAATAAGTAATTGGAATTTTGTACTGAAATTTTGCATACAACCATCATTGACTTAGAAAAAATTTAATGGGAATTGGAGGTGGTCACCTGGGGATTTCTGGGTAACTTGGCATGGAATGACCCAATACAGTAATGATCACTTATGGCATACTAGTATTTGGAAACTGCAGCTTCTGTAATATTGTTAGCATTGAGTTACATATGTCTATATTATGTGTATTATTTACACAATAATGGTTTCTGTAAGGGTCATTTAGTGTATAACATTTTTAATAATAAAATCATGATCATCGGTAAGTTCACACTTTAAAGATGAATCATAAGTATAAATTGTTTCATTCCTGGGTTTTAAGGTTAAGTCATACTGTTGGTGCAAGTAAACATCATGTGGTCTGACAGGGACATGAGTTCTGGAAAAGGCCAGGAGGAGCTAATTTATAATTAACAAGAATTAAAATGGCTGATCTGTTGACTGATAAGAGTCATTTTGAAATACAACGATGATTCATTGAAAGCCTCGTATTGCGTTCTATTATGTGTTAGCATAGTTAGAATTGATACTTAGAATTAGGCATTCTTAGTAGTGCTGTCGGTCTTGGAAGAGTTATATTAAGAGGATTAATTCATTTACTTACTATAATCACTCATTGGAATTATTGTGCTATAATATTCATTTAAAGACAATTTGGATATATAATAGCTGTACAGAATTGCTGTGAAACATTCAAAAACATCAGTTGGATTTAGAGCTGTATTGGAATTTCAGTACTGTGAATTATTTAAAGACATTTTGGGATTAAATCATAGTGATTTTTCTGTACTGTTGACACATCAGTACATTAATGACTATCATTCAGAATACCTTTTGGAACTCGATCAGATTATTTGAAACTATTTAAATTGATAGAACATTTAGGACTTTATGTATTCATGCAACATTTTTGTAAATTATTTTTAATTCTTTCACTTAGTATTTTAGGGAAATAGACTAATATTTTTAGTTATATAAAACTTGTTGGTTGGGCTCTTTCTTATTACTTATTTTACAACCATAGAGTTGTAACAGTTGTTAGTATAGATGTGACCAGAGAATGTTTAGGTACTTGTATTTGTCTAGTTGATATGTGAATTAATGATTTATATAATTCAGGGAATTTGTAGTTATAAATAAGCTTGATATCGGCAGTGATTAATTGCACCCTATAGATGTGTGTATGTCTTAGAGGACTTAAAGCTAATAGTTCTATTGCTTAACTAATTTAGTTATCCTCTTTAAATAAAGTCATTATTATTATTATTATTATTATTATTATTATCATTATTATTATTATTATCATGCCTACAGTAAAAGGTTGTTTAATTGCATTTGGAAAACCTGGTCAGTGAATAGGTTGACATAGTAAATTTTTGGCATCATATGTCCTTCACAGTGTGTCAGACTTTATTTTTTAATAATGCAGACATTATGAATTAAAAGAAATTTGCTTATTCTTTACATTATGTTTCTTATTTTGCAAAGCCTTGTGTCCAGTAATTTGTAACAGAAATGGATTGAGTTCATTTGCACCTGTAATACTATAGTATACACTGTGCTTTCCCTCTTTCTTTCTTATGTGCATGCACACACTCTTGATGATCAGGTTGAGTTCAGTGGATCATCACACATACACAGACATGTAATGATTAGGTTGAGTTCAATGAACCAACCAACACAAACACATGTAATGATCAGGTTGAGTTCAGTGGATCATCACATATACACAGACATGTAATGATTAGGTTGAGTTCAATGAACCAACCAACACAAACACATGTAATGATCAGGTTGAGTTCAATGGACCAGCATACACACACATTTAATGATCCGGTTAAGTGAACCAACATACACACAAGTAATAATCAGGTTGAGTTCATTGGAGCAACACATATACATGTAATGATCAGGTTGAGTTAAGTGGACCAACACATACACATGTAATGATCAGGTTGAGTTAAGTGGACCAATACACATGCATTTAATAATCAGATTTAGTTCAGTGGACCAACACACACACATGTAATGATCAGGTTGAGTTCATTGGATCAGGGGAATCACAGTAGTTCAGTTGGCAGAGCATAGGAATCATAATCCAAGGGTTAGGGGATTCATACCTGCCCAAGCCAGCCTTGGTCAATTGCCTCAGTGGGATAGGCACATGGGTCCCATTTCCTCTGCATTATGGAGCCATTTGTGTTAAAGGAGCACTACTGCATAAATTTTCAAAATTTTTACTTTGCTTTCGTTTTTGTCTGTTAGATTCAAAACGTTGAAAAATGTTGAAACTAACCTTGGTTGATCCAAAAAGGCTGTAGAACTGCATTTAAAAATGGTTGAAATAATTAGGGCTTTCTTCATGTGAAAATAGAGCTTGTCGACATGTAATATGGTCACATGACAAATCAAACTGGTAGTTTAAGGTGCAAATGGTGCAAGTGGATGTTCATGCTTTCACATTAATGTATGTGATAATAAAATAATATCTACTGCTATTAACCATGGGTTGAAAGAGTTTAAATACATAGTAATGTATTCTTGTGGTAACTAAAACACATTTTACATGCAGTTTTAGAACAGTGGATAAGCAAGTAAATTTCTCATTTAATTGGATTGTGGGGTCATCTCAGTGTGTTGCTGATTGAAAGTTTACATTATTATTCTCTCTCTCTCTCTCTCCCTCTCTCTCTCTCTCTCTCTCTCTCTCTGTCTCTTTCTCTTAAAATAATAAAAGGACAAGCCCCATATCTGTTTACCTTTCTGTTAAAGAAATACTAATACCAAGTTCACCCTTAATGAAAGTTTAATGTTAATAATTGAAGCTATAGAAGAGTTTCTGCATGGGCATTGAAGACAGGTTAACCCATACACATAGAGGGACCAAGTAAATCCCATATACTGCCAGCTTATTGACATGAAAGTATAAAAGGAAATATTTTGAACAGGTCACAACTCTTGACTACTTTTCAAGAAATAAAGTGAGTTTTATTGAGGTAATGAAACATAATTTGAAAGAATCAAGTATGGCCTTGAAGATAACAACAGATCAACGTCAGATCTCAACCTACAAGACTTTACAAATTTAGATTTTAACAGACAATGTATATTCCCAGAAACTAGTCCTACCCCAAGATTTGTAATGAAGATTCTAAAACCACTCTGTATATCGAAAGACTACACAGGGTCTTACCCCAGAATTTCAAAGTTTGGGTTTTTAATAGTGTAGGAGATAAATTGCATTACTAATGGAGGGACAGACAGACATGAAGACATAATCCCCACCTTTTAAAAGTTGCTTGGGGATGACAGTCATGTTAACTTTTTTGTTTAAACATTATGACCATCATAACTTAAAACAGATTTGCATATCTCGGAATTTAATGACATAATTAATAACTGCATATATTAACTATACTGACAAGGCTTTTGTTTTAATGTTCAGTACTAATTAGACTTTCATTTGAACTATACACAACAGAAAATCTTCTCCAGTTCATGATATATAAATTTTCTATTCAGTTGTCATGACTACAGAAGGAATTGGTGTGTGTGTGTGTGTGTTTCGGATTTTTAATGTTACTTTAACAGTTTGAGTCATATTGCTATGATGCCTGAAGTGGTAGTTTATAGTGATGTCTAGCACATGGGCATCATGCTGCAAACATGTGGCATTATGTCTCACCCAGTCACATTATCCTCTGATCGGTCCTAAACACTAACATCTTAATGCTGAGATCCAAGTAAGGTGTATGCTAGTACAATTTTTATAACCCTATGGTATAACTCAGCTGGGGTTCAAAACGAGGACCTCTCACATCAAGGCGGACACTCTAACCACTTAGGCTACTGGAGCTGTCAGGAATGGTTGTGAGGTACACACAAATGGAAAAGTAAAACAACGAAAACAACTTATGTACATTGCAGTTTATTATTATTATTATTTTTATTATGCTAAACACTGGTTTTAAATGTCCTTTAAACGTTATATTGAATGCATATCTATTCTTCCATCACTAATTTATGTAGAACTGTCACTGATTTAAACTTTGTTGCAAACATCGATTCTAAATCATGCTATGAACTAGATCATTAATAACTGAGAATTTGTAGTCATGGGCTTAATTGTTTTGAGACACCCTTCTTTTTCTCAGATCAACTTCGTCATTTTCCCCCCATGAAACTGATCCCATCTGTACAGATGGTTTTTACACAAAACACTTTTCCTCTTCTGGGATGTGCATCTTTGTGACAATAATGTTTACATACAATCATCAGCTTCTATGGTAATAACTGCAGTTGTTTGAATATATATATACCTTATTCCTGTGCACTATTTATAGGCTCAAAGATGAGCTTCTCAAAATCTGAAAGTTTGACTTTGGTCATTTTAATTTTTCTATTTTTCCAACACATGAGGTTTGCCATTTTCTCAGTGAGGGGTCTCAATTTGTAACTTACAGCTGGCACTACTGGTTACTGCTATGTTTTTGGTCCATGAGCTGTTTTGTTGTTGTTGTTGTTGTTGTTATGGGGTTTAACGTCATTTTTCAGCACAAGATAGGCTGTACATGGCGGCCAGTATAAATGGTGGAGGAAGAACCCTGGAAAACCCCAGGAAGAACCACCGACCCACAAGAAGCTACTGGTAAGCTTTCTTACTCACTTTGGTCGAATCTGAGACTCGAACCCACGCAGACAGAGGTGAGATGGCAGTGATCCATAACAGTGAGCACTTTAGACCACTTGGCCACTCGGGGCCCAGAGCTGTTTTGTTTTTGTTGGTTTAACAGTACTTTTAAAAGAGCACTACTGCATAATATGAAGCAATACAAAATTACAGAAAACTTTAAGGAATATTGCTCCTTTTAAAAACAATATTTTCTGACCCATAAAGTACTGTCAAACATTTGGGTATAATTGAAATCAAACTTTGAGGTTTTGAGAAGCTCATTTTCAAGTTTATAAATAGTGCATAGGAATAAGGTATATATATTTGAACAATTTCACTTATTAGCTGATGATTCTGTGTAAACATCAGTGTGACGAAGACCCACATCCCAGAAGAGGAAATATGTTTTGTGGAAAAACTGTCTGTACAGATGGGATAAGCTTAATGAAGTAAGTTGATCTGAGAAAAAGAAGGGCTCTCAAAACAATTAAGACCCTAAGTACTAATGCTCAGTTATTAATGATCTAGTTCATAGCATGATTCTGAATCAATGTTTGCAAAAAATTTAAATCACAGTGACAGTTCTACGTAAATTAGTGATGGAAGAATAATGTAATGTTTAAAGGACCTTTGAAACAAGAGATTAACAGAATTAATAATAATAATAATCAGCTGCAATATGCATAAGTTGTTTTTGTAGTTTTACTTTTCCCCATTCAGTATTTATGTGTACCTCACAACCATTCCTGACCACTCTGGTGGCCTAAGTGGTTAGAACGTCCGCCTCGGATGCAGGAGGTTGCAGGTTTGAACCCCGGCCAAGTCATACCAAAGACTTATAAAAATGGAACAGCTGCATCGCTTGGCGCTTGGCATTAAGAGGTTAATGTTAGGACTGGTTGGCCTGGTGTCAGGGTAATGTGACTGGGTGGGACAGCATGCAACATGTCTGTGGCATGATGCCCGGCTAGACATCATTATAAACTGCCACACTATAGACAAAGCAGTGAAATGACTGGAAAATTGTAAAAACCATGTTAAAAGTCCAAAGTACACACACACACACACCTTCCTTCAAATTTATTCACTGTGGCTACTTTTTATTATTTCATTGACTTACTTTGCCTACCACAACAGTCATTTGCTGTAACTTGAGAGCACAGTCACCGTATGACAGTTCAGAATGTTGCCTTTGTTTAAACCTTATCAAATCATCAGCAGGTTCCTCACATTGATACATACAGTTTAATTGGTGTTTTTTTTTTATTTGCTTGTGTATGTACACCAAACAAAATTATACACAAATATTTGTATGCCTGCCATTCTTTAATTCCCTTCAGTTGTACAGTTTCTAAGAATATCACCAGCAAATTGATGTTCGTTTTCAAAAACAAAAGGCATTTTTGGTAATATTTTCATAAATTTCAGGGAGTGGAGGGGATTTCCAAATTTTGTTTTCATGGACCAAGGTAAATTTCCACTTGGATAAAATCATTTAAATTCAAAACCTGTGTAGTTCTCTGGTGTTCATATTTACCTTAGTCAAGTTTAAAAAGTCCTTTTTTATTTTTTTCAACAAAACCCAAAAAAACAAACAAACAAAAATTAAGTGCAATATTTATATACACATTTTATGACCTACCTGCCTAAAAAACCACATAAATATTACATTTTTATGAGCTTTAATCAGTTGCAACATTCTGTCATTGGACAGGGGTCCTGAGTGGCCGAGTGGTCTAAAGCGCTCACCATTATGGATCACTGCCATCTCACCTCTGTCTGCGTGGGTTCGAGTCACGGGCTCGGCCAGTGTAGGTATGTGAGAAGGCTTGCTGGTAGCTTCTCATGGGTTGGTGGTTCTTTCTGGAGTTTTCCCAGGTTCTTCCTCCACAGTTAATACAGACCACCATGTATAGCCTATCTTGTGCTGAAAAATGGCATTAAACCCTATAACAACAACAACAACAACTGTCATTGGACATCATTTTTAGTTTTTCTCATACCATGATCATAGCTTACTATTAGAGACAGAGGGTCATAGATAAGTCCTGTTTATGGCACTGTGTTTCATCTGTCTTTCCTTATTTCACAAATCAAATATGTGAAAATGCTTTATGCCTGCATGCACATATTTTTATTACTTGTCCCTGATGAATACCTGATGAAGACATCTAAATTATTATCTCTTTAAGCATTAATCACAAACACAAAGTAAATGTTTTTCACAGAATATACTACAATTGAATTGTCTACTTATGTACTTTACTTCTCTCTCTCTCTCTCTCTCTCTCTCTCTCTCTCTCTCTCTCTCTCTCTCTCTCAAAGTAAATGTTTTTCACAGAATATTACCACAATTGAATTGTCTACTTATGTACTTTACTTCTCTCTCTCTCTCTCTCTCTCTCTCTCTCTCTCTCTCTCTCTCTCTCTCTCTCTCTCTCTCTCTATATATATATATATATATATATATATATATATATATATATATAAAACAAGTGATTCATTCTTCTTTTCTGATATCTAGGAGAATAAATATTGTAGGGACATGCAGAATTACCTTTGTTCATTCCTCCTCTTTTGTCTGTCCCATGAGGTTTTGCATTAAATATTTTTTTTCTTGCTTGTTGTTGGTGCGTTTGTCTTCCATTGATATATTTCTTGTTTTATTTTTAATTTAAATGCTGGGTCATATCAGTTAACTGAGTTCCTATGTATATTTGCAGTAACAGATCGTCAGACTTGAAATTTAAGCATGAAAGCTAGCAGCTACATAAATCTCATTGATTGATTGTCAGCTGAGAGATTTGTTATAGCTGCCTTTTGTGGACTAAAACTCCTTAGATGCTTTCTGTTATCCTGCCCTATCTGTTTTGATACCAGTCAGGTTGTGTCAGAGGGTAGCCATAGGTTTAAAGTGTCCTGTGCTTTGTGGTTTGCTTCACCTGAGTAAGCAGTAATTGTATGGGGACCCCCACCTTCATTCATTGTAAGCTAAGCCAGCCAAATTCAAACTGGATATTCATCACAGAGCCACTTCATGCTATTAGTGTGAATACCAGCTGTCCAGACACAAGGAAATTAATGGACATTCATGGATTTTCTCAACATTATGAACATATCTACCAAAGTTTTGGAAGCTCAAAGTGCATGGGAATTAGCTGAGACTGGAGAAAATTAAACATGTGTGAAACCAAATGTGGGTTAGCTGGAGAGGGAGAGAGGGTTACATGCAAGGAGTGGTTCAAGTTATGCAGACATATGAGAAGTATAGTCAGTTTTTTCTGACATCTGCAAGAAAACAATCCACTGAGCAACCTAATTGGAATGTCTGTTTTAATTTTTATTATGTTAATATACAAGAAGTTGAAATTCTGTATCAAAAGGAATTGCATCATGGAAGGAATGGAATGCCATTTTTCATCAATTGCTGAACAAGCATAATTACAGCTGGCTGGTGGAGATTTTTTTATTTCATTTGCTTTATTGGAGCTGATACTCAAATGTGTTCATCCATCTACTAGTTGATTATTCAGTAAAATACCAGAATGTGCACAATGAAAAATTTAATTGGGTTTTCAAGGCATTGTGAATATTTATTATAAGGAAATGTTTGCCTTCTGTTGAAGTTAATTCACAGTACATTAAATCAAGAACATCTGATCTTGAAATACCACCAACCTGAAGAAAGTGGACTTGATTGAACTATTTGAAGATATAAACAACAAAATCCACTAATTGCAGTTTGACGATTAGGTTGCATTATTTATTTTGGAAATATATCAATAACAACCAGTTTTGCCATAAGAATTGATTGAACAGTTAATGTTTAGACTGTATTTGCTGTGATATCCATTTTGTTATCAACAAAATTTTAATGGAATGACTGCATCTAATTTTAGAATTTGCAAGACTTCTGTTATTGTATGAAAACTGAAATTTATGTCTTTACTTTTCATGTTATATCCCCAGATGTGATTTGATAAATTCCAGTAGTACCAATATTCAGACACTCAGAATTCTGGCAGTAAAAAATCCCAAACAAACAATCTTTCTTCCTCGGAGTGTTCATAAACATTTAAAAGCGTGAAGCAGCTTGACAATTATAGGCATGTATATGTGGTTAATGTTTTTCCTCAACTGGATTAAAATCAAATGTGTGCTAAACGAGATGTGTCTCACTAGATCCTCAAAGGTATTGTTGATAAAGTTCTGAAAAAAAATCAGTCCCATCATATTCATGGTTATAAAAAGGACAACTGTTATTACATGATATGACTACAAAGGGGTGAATGTTTTGCATGACTGGTCAACCACAAACTGACATTTATCTTTGAGCCATTATCCAGCTGTGAAGATTTATTGATTTCAACATTGTTGATTGCCTTCAGGACTAAAGCTGTTTTGACCAAATGTTTGCCCACCAGAAATAAACTGAATTTTCTTCAGAATAATAAAAATGTTGACTGTTTTATATTGTATATTTATGGAAGTCCAGTTGATTGAATGCATGTAGCAAATCAGGTCTGCCATTTATAGTAGTAATTTGAAAACATTCCAGAGAACCTAGTAGAGGTGACAGACATTTCTGACTGATATATGATTCAATTGTTACTGACCTAGATTAAATATTTTGTTATTGGTGATGTCTTCAATCACATCAGGAGATATTCCATACAAACTTAAAGGGCAGTGTCTCAGGTAATTATCCTCAAATATTGCTGTAATGAACTGGAGGTAACATAATGCTGTTACATTACATTACATTTTTAAAAAAGGGCAAATTGTGACTGTAAACAGTGTCAAATAAAAGAATTTCAGTTTAATCTTTTGAGTCTGTACATGGATCTAATTGAGATTTGACTTTCATTGGATATAGTGGATATTTGACTTTCATTGGATACAAGTGGAAGTAAGATTTCATGGTGTGGATTAGAGTTTCTAGTTTTTTGAGTGGGAATTCAGCTCTCTTTTAGTTTAAAATAGAGATGCTATTATTCACAAGTGTTTAAGTGGATATAGTTTTTAAATGGTTAAACAATATAAACATGAAATGTAACCTGTAGACCTCTTTGCAGCCTTGAATTAATCTGTTTTGACAGAAAAATGGTTGCACAGATTAGGATATTTCTATTATTGCAAATTATAAGTCAGTGTGAAGATGATTTTTACACATCAGTACTCTATGGAATGAAGAGATTTTGCAGAGAAGCTTAAATTTATCACCCATTCCATCCATTTGTTCATTCATCAACTTGTATGGGCTAATGCAAAGATACTGTTTATTGTTGAAACCCATCTAAAGGATGCATTCAGATTCTTTGTGGTAACAATAGGTGAATTTGAGGTGAAGTTCTTGTTGCTCTAACCCGCATTCAAGGACAGCCTTTGAAATATTTCTGATACCCTCTTTTCATTGAAACGATAGAGAGTATTGACATCCCCAGCTCAAATAGAATCACTCTTGATTTTATCACCAGGACTTGAACCAAATGTCATATGCCTGGGGACAAATTGGACTTTGATGTTGTTGTGGACAGGTGATTGTCAACACTTGAGATTAGAAGCAAACAGGAAGGTGTGTTACATAACAGTACTTACTGCAGCAGTGTTAAATGTAAATTACTGTGTGTTACAGTATTATGACAAATGCTAATTGTTACTGTGAATAGTACATACGGTGTAACAAGTTGCATCCAGTGAAAGTACAGTTTGTTACATTTCGTAAGTGGCAGACACTTAAGTGTGGATAATACAGTGTTACAACATGCACACAGTGCAAAACAATGTGTCAAGAAGTGGTGTGACCTTGTGTTAGATATCATCCACAAAGTTTTGATGGACATGTCATTATTTCCTTAGTGCAAGTTTTGACCTTGTATAACTTGTCATGATGCTGGACAAAACATTCCACATGTAGTGATCCATTTTTATTTATGCCAGCTATCATTTTGATTACCTGTAGGAGGCTGTACAGTGAAAAGAACTGGAAACAGAGTTGATGTAATAAATAAAAGCATTAACATGTAACAGTGGTGTGTATGAACATTTGTGATACTTGTATTGGCATTTAGATCCTTCTAACAACATCCAGTTTTTGGATTGTTTGATTCTTTGCGTACATAAGATATCATTCTGACATTTTGGTTGAGAGAAAGACTGTCACTGATTATCTTTAAATTCAGAGATTTATTAACACAGTTTTAGGCCTGGTGTATGCTGTATACTTAAGCAGAAATGGTGATAGAAACTTACTTAGTTCTATTCTGAAATAGAAGTAAATTCACCTTAAACAATTCAGACAAGATATTTGGAAACATGTCTAGAATCAGATCAAGGCAGCCTAAGAAGAAACTGCACAGGTGCTTGCCCAAGCGTTTTGACACAGCAATGAAAAAGTTTGGCATGAAGAGACCAGAATCTGACAGCACTCGGGGCCTTTTACCCAGCAAAAGAACAAGGTCTGCGAATTCAGAGGAGTCTTTATGGACATCGTTAGGAAAGGTTCCAAGATTACAAAGTTTTATGCATCCTCCAAATTTACTCCCTAGCAATGGTCATATGTCTGACATGGGAAAGACTGTATCTATAAATACAATAAGGAGAGAAAGTATTCAGTCTATAAGTGAAAAGAGGAGGGGAAATATGCCATCTGTCATGAAAATAGGGGTTGAAAAACAACAAGAATACAGGATCCTGGCAAAGGAAAAGCCCTTGAAAATCAGATCAAATGATGTGCCATCCACAGATGTACTGCCAAATCAGGTAGATAATACAGACACTGATCTTAAGTCAGAGGTTTTATCTGAGATAAGTATGTGTAACGAAGAACATGTTGCTTGTGTTGAAGAAAGTTATCAGGCTAAAAAGGCACATTCTGTCGATGAAAATTATAACTTGAAAGCAGAGAATGTCGATGGGATATTTAAAAATGGATCTCCAGCTGTTGAAATCAAGAGTGGTTCGCTAAAAGAGAATGAGAAAGATGAAAAAAGAATTCCCAAAAAGTCCTTTGTCAGAACACTTTCAGTTCATTTGAAAAATATTTCAAAATTGAACTTAAGAAAAAGTATAAGTTCTCTATATCGAAGCAGTGAACCCATAGCGGAAGTTGAATCCCCAAAACTTGTTAGCAGTAATAAGGAAAACTTGCAGTCTCATGAAAGGGAAGCAAAATTGGAAGACATAAGAAGACGTGCATATTCATCTGCCTCAGAGAGGAAGCAGAAAAATTGGTTGTATTTGACACTGCAAAAGAGAAGGTCATTTCCACAATCCATTGAGAAAGCGAAATCATGGACAGACTTAAGTCCATCTGTAACTAGTCAGTCTTCATCAGCCATAGAAGGTCTAACCTTATCTGACTGTGTGTCTAAGCAGTCTAACAGATCTGGATCAGGTTTAATCATATTGAAATATAGTCCCAAATTAATTCCCAAGATGGAAAGAAGTGGGCACAAGATTGATATAGAGTATTGCAAGGTGAAGGCCATCAGGTTAAAAAAGCCTGGACAAGATTCACACAAAGAAAAGTGTTCAGAAGATGCACAAACTTCATCACAGTCTTTGTTCACAGAAGTTTCTAAAAGCAGTAAACTTGTTTCTGGAAAAGAATCCCCTTGTGATATTAAAAGAGAGTGGAGAAGGAGGAGGACAGCTTCTGATTTTTTATCCAATAAAGTTTTTGAGACAATCTCAGATCATCTAGAAAGGACAGTGTCTCTCCCATGCTTTGATTCAAACTCCTGTGATACATCTATTGGCCTTGAAGAAAATCTGAAAAATCCTGAGAATCTTCTGTCACAAAATTATGGTCTTGGCCCATCTGAGACATCCACAGGTATGGATGAAAAACAAAAAGAACTTTATGAAAACTTTGCCGTTATAACAGATTTTGGAAATCCTGTAAAACTTTCATCCAATAGCGTAAAATGCTGTGTTTCAAGTGATGACAAACATAAAAATCCAACAGATAGTGAAGGGAGGGATGATACTATTCAATCCGCATCAGTCAGGGATGAATCAGGCGATGAAGATTTAATAGCTTTCACAACTGTATTACAGATCATTGAACCCAGTGATTTACTCTCTGATTCTTGTCATTCTCCATCTAAACAAACAAAAGACAGTTCCAGGCAGCAGTCCAATAATTCACATTCTGCAAATGTCCACATGGACGATTCTTTGTGTGTAAACTTACTACAGAACCCTTCGACAAATGTATCCCCCAAATCCAAGTTGTTACAATCACAGATGATTTTATTGCGTCGATCTGGCACGAATGCCGAAGTAAATTGCAATAGTGGCCATAATTATGACACGTATCAAGTTGATATAAGCAATGTGGATGGGCATGGAGCAAAAGCTGTTTTTGCAGAGGTCATACATGATTTAAAGTATGATAGTTGCACAGTTTGTGCAGAAAATGTCAATAAAAATGTCTTGAAGCATACTGAAGGAGACTTTGCCAGAAGTGTCGGTAACAATGATGCAAAAAAGTCGGACTCCTTAATTTGTGCTGAAATTACAGAGAAAAATTATGATACAGAAGTCAAGATTGCTTCTACCGAGATGGTGCCTTTCATGGATCAGGAGATAAAAGATTTCAGTGAAGATGTCAGGAGTTCAGATGAAGGATCAGATAAGTATGAGACATGTGAATCAGATTTCTGTCTTTCACCATTATCTGATAAGCAGATAAATAGCCATGCTTTTATCTTTGAAGCTCTTTCAAGAAAAGGGGTGTCAGCTGGTGAGGGAGGTGTTCAAACTCAAATTGTTCAAGAAAATATTTCTGAAATCAAAGTGATTGATGATATCAGCTGTAGGGAATGCAATCATAGTGTTTTAACTGAACATTGGTCTATGCCAGGTTCAAAGAGTTTATCAGGTACCAAGAAGGAGGTGATAGGAGAAGAAGAAAATTTGATTGGAATGAATGAACACATACAGAATACAATTCTCTCCCCTAATGTAAATGCAGAAGTTGATGTTACTGATGTAAATACAAGGATATTACACTATAGGAGGAAATCTTGCGATGACATGCATTTGATAAGGAAGTGTATTTGTAACAATGTCCAAGTAAAGGAATGTAAAACTTTAACCAGAAATAGTTACAGGAACTGTTGTCTTAAATGTTTCCATTTGAAGGATAATGTAAACAATAATGTTCAAAGAAGCTCTTTTACTTGCACTAAAGGTATGAATGATTGGTTTAGTACATGCAGCCACTGTACATTAAACAATAAATTAGATTCTGTTAATAGAAAACAATTACATTGTGATTTGTCCTTCATTTCTTCCTATCAGAATGAAAATAATTGTCAATGTCAAGTCTGTAATCCGGGGTTGAGGAAGTGTGTCTATTGTAGTGTTTGCTTATATTCCTCTCTTGATATTCCCAAAGACAAGCGCACAGTTTATAGGATCAAAAGAGCAAATTTATCACTTCCTTCTTTGGAGGCTAATTATTTTCAACCATGCACCTGTTTTGTAAAGGAAAATGAAAGCATGAAAAGGACTTCTTTTTCAAGAGGATATTCACTAACTTCTGGCCATGAAAATTTACAGGGAACTTTTTCTGCTGGTGACAGAGGACTGCAGTCTTGTGCAATATCAGAACCTAATACAACCTCAGGATTCCATGGTACAAAAAGATATAAAGCCATGCATTTATTTGAATCAGAGATTGGATCTTCTGTAGATGGTCATGAAGGAGTCAAGACATTGATGGAAAGAGATTCTGGTAGTTCTGAAAGGGTAACTAAGGACTCGCTGGAAAAAGACTTACATTCTGAATCCAGTACATCTTGTGAAAGCATTTCTGATGGTGGTAAAGACTATTGTGCAGCTTTAAATGTGGATAAGATTTCATTAACTTGTGTTGATGATAAACAAATGGAAGTGTTATCAAATGGAAGTGTTCAACCACGTGAACAATTTATCCTCAGTGATGATAAACAACTTTCTTCTGTAAACAAGGTTGAAGGCTTTCATATACTAGACTCGGACAGTGATGTTGATGCTCAGTCCTTTGGCTCAGACATCATTGATTCCTCATTGTCTTTGTCAGATATTTCAGACACTGGGTGTGAGAAAGACAAAGAAGATTTGACATCAAAATCATTATCTAAAAGTTACATCAGTGAGGAAGTCAGTGTTTCTACAGATGGTGACGTTGATGGTGATAATGCAGCAGTCTGGACCCGGAGAGAGGATGCAGATTTAGTTGACAGTATCATTCACACACAGACAAATCTATACAAAAAGTTGTATCAGGTTTCTGGTCAACTGCACTCTTTACATAGTTCCACAGATTCTTCAGATTTTGGCTCAGTAGCATGTGAAAGAAGGTGGGGAGTTAATAACCTTTATTCCTCTTCATTATATGGGCCAAAGTGTGACCAAAAGACAAATCCCAAAAAGGTTTTAGCACATTCAGTGCAAAATATCTGTGACGAGGTAGAAAGTAACCTTCCCTCTGAAGTTTCTAAATCTGAACCCAGTTTAAGGGAGGGCATCCCAGACAAGTTGATTGCTAGAGATTTTGAATCATGTGAGCTGTATGCAGTAAATCTGGGGTACTTGTTGTACAGTATCACATGTGATGACAATGTGATTTGTATCTACTCTTTGCAGAGGAACAAACAGCTGATGGAAGGAGTTATCACACCCATAGCAGCACTTTCAGGATGTAAGTACAGCTTCTTTGTTTATTCATTCATTATTATTTAAAGTGAAACCAGCTTTAGCAGACACATCCATATAAACAATATCTTTTCATGAAAGATCATTTTCAGTTTGGACTATATATGAAGAACTGGTCCTGTAAATTTGAAAAAACATTTTTGGGATACCATTAATGTTCTTTTTTGGTTTCATTGCATTCATTTATCATATTTATTATGCATTGAAACCTTTTTAGAAAGGACAGGGACCACTCATGTTCTTTATGGACAGGTGCCCTCAATAGGGAGAACATATGTATAATTAAGACAAGGGGTTTATATTTTTTGTTTAGTCGTATGTGCTCTTTAGATGGAGGTCCCCACTAAGATGAGTTTGACCTCATTTTATAATTTACAGTAATTAAATGAATACATCTTTTTTATCATCCTGCTCTGCCAGTCAATGAACAAGGAGTATGTACAGTTCTTTTTTCATTTGCATATTTGGCTATAGATTATAGGACTTGTAATCCATGCTTTGTGGTTTTGATACCCACCTAGACCAGTCCTGGTTGGTTGCTTTGGTATGTCTATGGGAAAGGCACTTCGCTTCCATTTCCTCAGCATAATGTGACCAATAATGCGTTGAAGGTGCAGTCAAAAACTGACCAGCCAACCCCCTTTTACAACAGAGCATCTTGTGAGCATTCCAGAGAAAGCTTACCATCTCTGCATAATTGGATTGGCTGTTATTTTAGAAGAGAATCAATTAATCCAGTTAGCAACCAGTCGGAGTAGCCAAATAATTTTACACAGGCCCAGAGCAAGTGGTTTTTAAAAAAATCATTTGCCCTAACTCAAATTCCCTATTCCCCAAATTGCCATGTTTCATTACTATTATTGTGATACAATGTTAAAGTTGCTTTTCTTTAAGTAAATAAGAAATATAAAATTATTTTGATTTATTTTCTGCATTTCAGTGCCTCTCAGTAATGTTCTTTTCAACAAAGAGTTGTGTCACTTTCTCTGTAAACATGTTAATTTGATTTGATTACAGCATTTTCTCTAGGTCCTGATGTAAATCAATACTCAGTGCTGTAATAGTTTCATCTTTGCAATGTTTGGAAAGCACACTTTATTCACTCAAATTTTGGTTCCATTTCTTGAGGTCCTGATGTCAACTAACGTCTAGTTGCTCTATCAGTGATTTGATAAGCAGAGTTAATGTTTGTAAGCATAATAGACATGTTTCTCTGTGTTTCACTTTATACTTGTGGATATGTTCATGAAACCCTTGTTCACATTCTGCTGTTGAGGGTCTCACAACCAATGCAATTTCCAACAATTTCATACTTTATGCATGCTCAGATGTTGAATTCTGAATAAATGTGGCATACACCTCAGTTCTCGGGATGTCTTACTATTTCTGTCGTTAGCTGTGCCTTCAAGTTATTTTGCTGTTTCATAAGATCTATTTGGGGGTCTTGGAATAGTTTCATTTTCTGAACAATAACATACTGCTTGATCGAAGTTGAAAACAGAAATGAAGTCATTGAGCCATGAGTTTTATTTTTTTCTTCATAATGGTTAGTTTAAAAAATTGCTGTTTTGTAATTCATGTTATAGTATAGTGGATATATCACTATGACAGAAAACACCCACTCCACATATCAGTAGGTCTTCAAACTCTTTGAATTGAATTCAATGCAATATTATCTCAGTTTCTTTAATAAAAAAACATTGCCTTGGATGCTGTTATCAGTAATTAATCCCCTGGCTTAGGTTGAGTGTCAAATAATTACTTAGGTAATGCTCAGAATATTGTACCACTGATACTTTATCTTGTAAGCATTAGCAAGGGCCATCTCATTAATATTCATGAAGGACAAATGAGCAGTAATTATAGTTAAATAATGAAATATGGAGAACAGCAATTTTATTGTTATCTTTAGATTACATTATTCACTCTATACAAAAATTTTAAAAATTGTTATACATATAAACAGGTGATGTTCATAAGGGAGAGGGACCTACAAACATGGAGTCCTAGCATATGGGTTGATGTCAGTAATTTACCAGTGTCTATCAAAAACTTCAAAATAAAAATGTCACTTTTTGTTGGCATGCTGATGTTGTTGTCAACAAGCATGATGGGAAACTCACTTAGAATGTAAAAAGGGTCCAAGCTAAATTTTTGAGGTTCCCTTGGGACCAGGCTTTTCAGTTTTGAGTCAGTTTGAAACATTTTTTAAGTGTTCACCTCATGGTTGTGAGAAAAATAGTCTCACGACAGATGCATTACTGTTTTTAGTCATTTTCTTTTTAGTTTTTTGAAAGGATCATGTGACTATGGCTGTTTAAGGTAGGTGATCACCTAACAGTGGTGTCCTTTAAGGCAAGTTTTGCTACATCTATTGTAATAAATTGTAAGAAAGTAATGACAGTTATGTCTGTTCGTAAGTGTATGACCACATCTTAGCACTATCTCATTTCTTCAGCTTAGCCACCGAGTCTATTACTGGGAATCGTATTGCATTAATAAATTGGAAATTTACATGCCCAAATGATGGTCTGGAAATCAAAATGTTCAGTGTTTGCCTGTTCAGTTGCAATGATTGTTGATCCAGAGATAAATATTTTAGGTTAATAATTTTACTAAGCTGCATTAGTCATCAGAAGTAAACTTCATTGTTATTTCTTATTTAAATGCTGACATTTTCAAGGTTTAATTTCTATTGTGCCCAATTCTTTTTTAATGAGGCTGAATAAATAATTTTATTAGTCTGTTAGTAGTAGCACACTAGTCAGTTTTTTTTAATTCTTTTGGTGCATGATTTGTTTTTCACATCTTGTTTGGTTTGGGTAATTTGTATTCATTGACCTCAATAAACTGAGTATGTTGTATAAGGAATGGCACTGATATGTTTACAGTCCAGTGTTTGTTTTGGCTTTATATCTAGACCTGGGTCATTGATATATTTGCCTATTCCAGCAATACCTGTCCAAGTAAGGTGTGTAGTACAAGCTTTGCTACATATACACATGTATAAACTCTATGTTTTGATCTACTTTGTACATCAAGTACACCATGGTGCAGGGCATGAAGTTAGAAGGTAAACAGACCAGATTAGATGAGATGGGGCATCAGATGAGCATAGCCCCATTACTACTGTAAAGGTTAAAACAATTGCAGAAAAGTTTTAAGAACAGAAAAATATGATATTTGGTGTGCCAGCCAGCTTATTGCTTTTAAAATCCATTTTAATACAAAAAAAACCCCCTGATTTTAAAAAATGAACTTGATATGAAGAGGAGATTAAATGTGATATGTAATATTCCACAAATGCCCAAAATAGTAAATTATCAAATGGTTACTCTTTGTTGTTTTTTTCCATTTTTTTTTCTTCCATTTCTTGTTTCATTTCACTTGTAGTTCCCAAAGTCGATGTCACTTTCACAAAGTCCACACCACTTTCTTCACGTGAAAGTATTTACAGAGTCAATGTCACTTTGCATGAATAAGAATGTTGAATTGTAATCAGTAACTCCATGTCATCATGACCTAGAGCTTCTTCCCATATCTACTCAAAGACCATAACGATAAAGCTTTGGGCAAGAGAAAGAAAAAGCATGCTTGGATCAGCTGATTTTATCCTAGTGAAATCTTTGTAGCCCTCATGCTTCATAAATTTGAATCACTATGACAAAACATCGTACTATACTGGATTCTTCAATTGTGATTCACCAATTTGTTGTTATTAAAACTTAAAATGATAAATTAGTTATACTGGATTCATCAACTGTCATCTCACCAGATGTGTATATGAAAGCTTCAAACCTCTTTAATTATCAGAGGTAATTAATGCATAAGCTCACATGGTTCCTTATGAATAAGCCAGTCTGACAAATTTAGTTTTTGATAAAGGCATCTGACAAAGTCATTTTCCAAATCAGAAAGTCCGGGGGGGGGGGGGAAGGGTCTGTTTTTATCACTGAGGTGCTATGGTCTTTCAGGTCACACAGGTCGTTCAACT
Source organism: Megalonaias nervosa (assembly GCA_016617855.1). Classification (NCBI taxonomy): domain Eukaryota; kingdom Metazoa; phylum Mollusca; class Bivalvia; order Unionida; family Unionidae; genus Megalonaias; species Megalonaias nervosa. Next base: position 27,319 of record JAECUM010013753.1, read on the forward strand.
GTGTGACATTGCATGACCTCATCAGAGAGAGTGTAAAAGGAAGTAAAACCAGCACAGCTGTTCAGTTCTCTAACTGACCAATCCATTCATGTGACCATATGGACACATCTTCATACATACTGTAAACCGCTCCGGTGGCCTGGTGGTTAGAGCGTCCGCTTTGGATGCGGGAGGTCGTGGGTTCGATCCCCGGCCGAGTCATACCAAAGACTTACAAAAATGGTACTAACAGCTGCCTCGCTTGGCGCTCCGCATTAAGAGGTTAGTGTTAGGACTGGTTGGCCTGGTGTCAGGATAATGTGACTGGGTGGGACATCATGCTACATGTTTGTGGCATGATGCCCCAGTGTTAGACATCACTATAAACTGCCACACTGCAGACATCGTAGCAATATGACTGAAAAATTGTTAAAGCTACATTAAAAATCCAAATCACACACACACACAGAGACACATACATACTGTACTTGTAGAGTACATAAAGTCATTCATTTTGTTGACACTGGCTTGCCACAGCTGTGATATTTAACCATGATTTATTAAATATTCCATTGAGGATGATGTTTGTGTTATTTATTGTAAGTATTTTTTTTTGTCAAAGAGTTGAAGGGACCAATTAGTGGTTAAAAAGGCAATCTGCCTGGCTCCCGGCTTTAAAGAAATTATCAGACTATTGGTCTGTATAGGGGTATTGGCTTAGCTGTATTTGTTCTGCATAATCTCTATGCATCCTTTAACAGTACTGTATGGAAAATGGCAATGTGACTTGTTATTTGATCTGACCATGGGTGGCATTGTTACAATAGGCTTAACATGGACAAGAGTTAAGTGTTCTTAAATTTATAAACACCTATGAAATTCTCCAATTTACTATCAGTAATACATTACCTATTTTGTTGCTCACCTTTCTGGGACAGAATTACCTTCGTCCACATTAGAAAATTCTATCCCACCATTAGATGGAGAGTTTTAGAGCTCTATAACTAGAAAGAACAATATGGGCGCAGTCAGTCTCCCACATCATGACCCCTCCACAGTAGCCTTCCTCTTTCTAGTGGATACCATTTGGATTTGGTTGTAGTGAATTACATTCTTAGAACATTTTCCTGATTTCTATGCATGTCCAAGAGGCTTTGTGATGTTTCTGTACTTTTAGAGACTTTACATGCAGAGTGTACTGCATAATTAATCATTGGGTGAGCTCTTTTGTGACATTTGAAGCATTTTATACCTTACAGTAGGTCACATCTTTACCTGTTTGCATTGAATTTTAATGACTATAATTCAGTTATTGTTAGATGTTTCTTGACTTCTAGGGTAGGTGTCATCTTCTCCATTATATCTGGAATATTTTTACGACCTCTTTGCTTCTTCCATATATGTATTTGGTTATACTTGGTCATTGTAGTCACTTATTCTACACAATGTATTTTAGACTTTAGACATTCTTTGGATATCTCACACCATCATTAACATTAGATAATGTGCATCAAAGGTTTCATAACCGTCATACCTTTAACCCCTTTTTATACTGCAGCCCAATCAGACAGACATTTGGGTACAGGAAATGTAATCACTTAATGGTGCATCAGATAAGCATGAGTGAATGTAGTGATGTTGATCAGTCTGGCTGTATGGGACGTGTTTTTCAAATAGTTTTTCAAAGTTGTATGCCATTTTAAAAATCATAAATTTTAAGGTTATTTTTTATTCAGAGATATACAAAAAATTCATTTGAAAGTAAATTTACATAAACTAAAGTACCTGCCTAACAATTTTGTTATAACTTATTTTCAACGCAATTTTTCTATCTGCAATATTCATTTTACCTCCTACATGTTACTGTATGAAATTGGGTGAATTGTATGCCATCCAAGACGCTGAACAAATAAATAAATATCCTTCAAGAATGTGAAAGGTTATTACAATTTTATGAAATTTACTCACATGAGAACTGGAGAGCAAGCAGATCAGATCCTTACTGGAAAGTTGACAAAGCTGTTAATTTTATTTTGATATTTTTATTCTGCATAAATTCTGATTTTAAAATGTCAGTGGTTTTTTTTTAGGTGGGTTGAGGTGGTCCATTTCATTAAATTTTCATATTATGCACACATCCAACCTCAGTATATGGGTGAACTTTATGAGCAGTGAAATTCTCATAATGTCTGCTACTTTGAAAACCATCAAAGTCTTTATCATCATCAATATGTGAGTAACAATAACAGTTAACTAGTTACCATCCTCTCATTTAATTCACTGTAGTCAATATCACAGTCCTCAATAAAATATAAATTTTCATAACAAAATTGCCTTTATTTTCATCAAAATTCACATCCACATCACTGCCTTCACTTTATGCTTCAGTATGCTGCAAAGAAAAATTCAGTTTTGAAATCTACTAACTAGTTATCATCTCTGCTCATTTTGTCAAATTTAAGATTATGAACTGCATTGCAGAAAACTTGAATTTCCCCTACCAAATGGTCCGTTTTCATCAAAATCAGCATCAACACCACCAAATGGTGTGTTTCATCAAATCAGCATCCACACCACCAAATGGTCTGTTTTCATCAAAATCAGCATCCACATCACCAAATGGTTTGTTTTCATAGAAATCAGCATCCACACCACCAAATGGTCTGTTTTTATCGAAATCAGCATGTACACAACCAGATGGTCTTTTTTCATCGAAATCAGCATCCACACCACCGGATGGTCTGTTTTCATCAAAATCAGCATCCACATCACCAAATGGTCTGTTTTCACTAAAATCAGCATCCACACTACCAGATGGTCAGTTTTCATCAAAATCAGCATCCACACCACCAGATGGTCTGTTTTCATCAAAATCAGCATCCACACCACCTAATGGTCTGTTTTCATCGAAATCAGCATCCACACCACCGGATGGTCTGTTTTCATCAAAATCAGCATCCACATCACCAGATGGTCTGTTTTCATCGAAATCAGCATCCACACCACCAGATGGTCTGTTTTCATCGAAATCAGCATCCACACCACCAGATGGTCTGTTTTCATCAAAATCAGCATCTACACCACCTAATGGTCTGTTTTCATCAAAATCAGCATCCACACCACCAAATGGTCTGTTTCATCAAAATCAGTATCCACATCACCAAATGTTCTGTTTTCATCAAAATCAGAATCAACACCAATAGATGATCTGTTTTTGTCAATATGAGCATTCACACCACCAAATGGTCTGTTTTCATAAAAATCAGCATTCAAATCTACCAACTTGTCTGTTTTCATCAAACTCAGCATCGACACCACCATTTGGAGTTTTCATCCAAATCAGCATCCATGCCACCAACTGCTCTGTTTTCATAAAAATCAGCATCATCACTGCAATTACTTGCCACTTCATTGTTGTATGCCATGTTGATCTCCACATGTTAAAGCTTCTGTTTAAAATCAAACTTTCAAATGAACAGTTATCATCAACTCCATTAATTTTGATGCACTGAAGATAACACTGCCTGAATGTCAATTTTCCACATGAAATTGTTGGTATTATTAACTTGTTCAGCTTGTGTATCTTTATCATCACTTGCCAATTTAGTACTTAAATCTATTATGATCTCCACATAAGATTCATTTTTTAAGTTGAAGTTTTATCAATATTTTTTCTAAACTTATGCTATCTCTGCATGAAATGGTATTTGCATACCTTTCTATCTTATTGCCCTTTTTTTCCAAAAGAGTAAACATGTAAAATATTGATATATTACCTGTTAAATGCACACTTCAGCAACGTGGTAGATGGAATGTAGAGAACATATGACCTGAATCATATCCCATATGAAAAGGTAAAGTATGACTAGAATGATATCCTGTCTGAAAAGTACTAGAATTATGTTCTGTTTGAAATGGGCTAGAATTATGTCCTATCTGAAATGGGCTAGAATTATGTCCTGTCTGAAATAGGCTAGAATGATATCCTGTCAGAAAAGTGCTAGAATTATGTCCTGTCTGAAACGGGCTTGAGTTATGTCATGTTTGAAATAGGCTGGAATGATATCCTGTCTGAAGTGGGCTATTAGTGAGTTTCATTGGCTTACACCACTCATTATTGTCCATTATTATCAACAGTGTGTTTAAATAGTCTCATGGCAGTCATTAACATCATACAGTAATCTTGGGTATTGTATCACTGGTGTCAGTTGTGTGTTAATGGAGGTCTCATACCATTCGTTATCATTGTCAATATTTTTTATTTGTTTCTTGTTTTAGAAACTTTTAATTTGCTGGAATAAATATCATAGTGTTTGGTAAATACAGGCATAGAAAAGCCCCTTTGGATACAAGCCCCCTCTGTCTGTCTTGCACTAGTTGCAAATGTTGTGTATTGTCAGGCAAGGTATGGGACCTCACCAGGAATAGGTGAACATATAATGGAAGGAGCAAAGGCCCTTCTTCCTCCTCATCTCAGAATCATACAAGTTCCATCTCTAGTCTCTCAAGACTCAGAAGAATAGGAAAGCTCCATGATCCCAGGATCCTTCTCTGTGCCCTTTCAGTCCCAGAAGAAAATAGGTCCTTGTTAGAGAAGAGCACTCCTAGATCCCAGAAGGATATGGGATCTGTCACTTCAGAGATTTATAAGGTCCTCGGACCCCTGATGGTCGATCCAACTCAGATAGTACTGGTAAGGGTCTGGTCCATGGTCCATGGTCCCTTCCAGAGGAGGAGATATATGGGCAAAGAGTGAGTCATGTAACTCCCCATGAATGAGGAGTGGTATCCTTTCCAAGCCCCTAGCTCTTGGATGGCAACAAGCATATAAATTTGCCCAAAATGAGGAGAGTAGTGATCTTGCTCTAGAAGTTCTGAAGAGGCTCCTGCATCAGATCTGAGTCACATGACTTGTCATTGGCCAGTGTCTGGTCATTGACTGGTGACCAGGCATCAGGTACTGGTTTTCAAGTATGGGTCATTAGAACCTTGCCATTAAAGGGACAGGGATCTCCAGGTTGAGACTCAACCTTTTACCATGCCACCAATCAGTTTTGGGAACAGAGTCTGTGTACACACTTCAATATGGAAAGAGATTGGATTGATATCCCCCTTCCATATGGTCCCTCTTAATCACTGTGGGATGTGAGGGCATCCTCATGCCAAGTATGCTGCGAGGGGCAGTTCCAATGACCTGATTAAGGATTTACAGGTTATGGATACTCTTACTCCCAAGTCTTCTCAACAGAGGGACAGAGAGCAGGACAAAGATATCCTATCAGTTTTATTGAACTCTAGTGAGTTTGCTAAAGAACAGACTGAGATGGCACCACCTCCTTCTTTTGGGTGCCATACCACCACAATCTCACCGACGCAGACAGCAGAGGATGAAGAGAATTGGTCTTTGTGTAAGGCAGTAAACAAAGTTATAACCGCCTTCCACCAGATTTGTGCCCCAAGCCCTTGGGTTGAGAGGACAAGAAAATTCTTAAGTTTGAAGAGACGTCTGGGGGCCGCCTTATGCCTAGATCTCCTTTTACTCCCCCATTAAAATATTATTAGGGAGCACTCTCAAAGGCTTTGTAAAGTCCAGACTTTGCTAGGAAGCAAAAGGGGTGGTCTCTTCACCCGCTCACCCACCCACCCCACACACACTCAGACCGTGGGTCTCTGTAGCTAGCTACAGAGTGCACTCCCCATGCCTGACCTTTTAAGACTCCCACTGAGGTGTGGGGGTATCACAAGTGAGAATTTATATGGGAAACTGGGCTAACCAAGACACTGGAAGCATCTCAACTTAATGCTTGGCTGCTTGTCATCATAGATTCACACACACATCTTTTTTTGACAGCCTATTAAAGTTGACTGAGGGAGGAATCTCTCTCTCTCCATCCATGCAACAGCTCTTGCTGGAGGTGGTTGCCAAAACCTTCTGGCAGGCCTTCTTCAAGTGCAAGGATATTGCCCTGGATGTTTCACAAGTCTTACTGTATGTAGGAAGAACTTCTCAGGACTATGGGGTCATCCTCTCTGTGACATCCTGGGACCTCACGGACCAACAACACCAGTCCATCTCATCCACTTCTGGCCTACTGGAACTGGCTAGAGCATGTTCATCCTGATTGCCCCTTTAGACCTTCAGCAAATTTCTTTATAGGGTTGGTGCCCCAATATAAGACCTCCTCTTGTCCATCTGTAGCTAGACTTGGCTGATGGATGGCCCATGGATGGAAATTTGTGGGCCCTATTAGCTTCCCCAAGTGCAGTGTAGGTTGACACAGCCCTCAGGACTCACCTCCTGTCCTGCCAAGGATTTCGATGGGTGCCCCACTAGCCATCTTTTCAAAGGACTGGTCAAGCATAACAGAAGATTAATGTGTTCTCATTATAATTAAGGAAGGATACTGGCTTCAGTTTCTGGAGTGTCCACCTCTGTCAACAACCCCTGTCCTTTCCACCAGTGTGTGATTTATTGTGTGTGTGATTTAGATTTTTTAAACATAGTTTTAACAATTTTAGTCATATCGCTATGATGTCTGCATTGTGGCTGCAGCATCATGCCGGAGACATGTAGCATAATGTCCCACCCAGTCACATTATCCTGACACCAGGCTGTCTAATCCTAATACTGTACTAACCTCTTAATGCTAAGTGCCAGGTGAGGCAGCTACTAGTACCATTTTAATAAGTGTTTGGTATGACTTGGTGGGGGTCAAACTCATTACCTCCTGCATCTGAGGTGGACACCTGGGCCACCAGATCGGTCCATTTCCACCAGTCTACTGTGCCCTTTTGTTGAAGGGTATGCACCTCTTCCATTAACGACACCAAATTAGACTTTCCAACAGTAAAGAGAAGAGGTGCACACCCTACAACAAATGGGCACACTAGAGAGTGTGCTAAATGACCAGTCTCCAGCCTTCTAATTGTGGAATATTTTGGTATCCAAAAAGGCTGGAAAATTTTGGTGAATAATGAATCTTATGCTTTGAACTGTTTTGTTCAGAAGTTCAAGACGGAGACTACAGCTTCAGTCAGGAATGCAGTAATGTCTGGCGACTGGGAAGTCTCTATCAATCATCAGGATGTGAACTATCATATCACAATTTTTGCTTTTCAAAGTACGTTCATCCAGTTTTGTATGGACCATGATGTTTTTCTGTATTGTGGTCTGTCATACGGCAGTGCCTCAGGCTCCAGCGTCTTTATCAGAGCAATGGTAATAGTCCCAGGGGTCACTGGGGATCACCATTAGCCAGTATATGGATGACTGATTGAGCCACAATGGCCTTTCAGAGTCCCTCAGAGAAGATCAGCCCTGTACAAGGGGATGAATTTCTTAACCCATATTGGATTAGTTCATGGCCCTCTAGACAGAATAGACAGAATCTTGGTGTTTTTGCAGGAGCTGTAAGCCAAAATTTCATTGTTGGCTTCATATATATAACCCTACTGAGGACCTTGAATTCTGTGGTGGACCTGGTTCCCCTAGCAAGACTGCACTTGTGTCCCCTCCAGATTCCCAATTCTGGCAGATTAGAAACTGTGCAGGGATGCTGTGAAAGCCAAAATTTCTCTAGGATCAGAATTACATCACCACTTGACCAACTTTTGCAACATTGAGGGACTTCTGCACAACAGTCCAGAGAGTTTCCACCTTCATGCTTGTCACATCTCTAGCAATCTATCCACCTTGACAAGTTTTCGGTGACTAGTTGACAAGACAATATAACATGGTATGTTCAAACAATATCTGGTTTTGAATATTTGGAGCTTAATTCATCACTACTCTTCATAGTTCCCATATATTTTGGCATCCGCTTGGTCAATGGCTGTATTACTGTGACATCAAATCATGCTAAATTTATAAACATAACATATATGTCAGATTAGGCAGTGTGTCAGAACACTCGATGAAATCCATTAATCAAGGTAAATATGGACTAAACTGTGTAGCTGTCATTGGCAAGCATTCAGGATACAGAACCAGGGATGGTGTGGTGGTGGTGCAGGATGTGTCAGATAAGACAGACTGCATAGTATGTTTTATAAATCAGAAGGTCAGAAAAACCTATTCAGTTTCATGGCCTCATATTAAAGACCAGTATTTGAATATATAATAGTTGGAGTAATTCAAATAGGCTGTATCTGAATCATTATTATTTATAGTCATTATGAAGCAGTTAACAAGGAAAGTATTTTCTGACTGAAAATCAGATGGGAAGATATTCTCTATTTTCGCCTTTCCTTCCACATGCCATTAAAAGTAATAAAATAACCACAAAATATTTTTGCTTTTTTAACAAAATGCAGTCATATAATGTCACGTTTGTTTGTTTTACCTATAATCTGTGACATTTACCTTAATGTAACATGAGTTGTATTGATCATAGACTTTGTGAGATTGTGTCTTGTTTGGTTATGTATTCCTGATGTGATTTATATTGAAATGTACAAGACAGAAAAAGGAATAAAAGCAATATCACCACTGTGATATCACGTCTAGAACTATTTTCTTGTCCTGTGTAGAAAGTATAGCTGCCTGTTTACACAATATATTGTAATGTTTAATCTACTTTTCTTTGTCATCTCTCGCTCACTCTATCAGAATCATGAAAAAATATGCCAATGATTAACATTCACGTGTATGTAAACAGTGAGGAGTTGCCCTCAAACAATGCGTTAAAGGATTCTAAACAAGAAGATCACAAATACCATAGAACCTGTAATGAAAGACCACCCTTCTGCCAAACTGGTAATGGTCTGTTAAGACAGGTTGTCTCGCATGATAGGTCACAACACTATATAATCAATAAACCTGTGCATGGAGATCCTGGTCTGTCAAACAGGCAGTCTCTTAATGCAGTCTCTCAAGACAGGTGGCCTCTCTTAGCAACGATCTCTCAAGACAGGTTTACTGTTACAGTAGTAGCTTATTTAAAATAGTGCATATTGTGATTGACAGAACTATGAATTACCAGCTTCTATTCAGTATTCAGCATCACTTTCACATGCATTAATTGATTGGGCAAAACTCTCGATTAAGTATAATACAAAGTCTTGGTTAATTAGCGATTTGAACTCTCATCATGCTTGTAACTGTATTTGAAAATTTCTAACAATGTAGCATTTCAAAAGGAATTCAAGTGACTGTAATGAAATGTGATACTGTGTAAGACTGCAAGGTTGTCAAAGCCAAAGGAATTCAGAAATAACAAAATAAACATTCAAAGCAGAAATAACAAAAAAAAACCCCATGTAAAACAGAAATAACAAAATAAACATTTAATGGGTAAACTGACAGTCTTCTAAATCTTGACACATGATACATTCTGAAGGCTGTCATATCTGATTGGCCTGCTCTTACACCTACCTGAACAATATTCAGTTTGTGCAAGAAAATGAATGGTCATTAAAATTACATTAAGCCAACATGATTTCACGCTTCATTTATATTTACTTATGCACTGCAAACAAAGAGAGATGAAGCAGTTATGCACATCAGTTCCTATTCTCACTTTAAAGCATATTTATTTGTTGACATAAAATGCTTAAATATGCATACAGGTTATTATCTTTCTTTTACGTTTTTCCAGTAAATTAAACTGGGTTTACATTTGTGATAAAGCAGTCAGCATTTCTGATGTGAATTTCAGAAGTTCTTATAGTATGTTCAGTGGATATTTTCCCATGAAAACGTCGTTTTTGGCATAATTTGGCCTTATAATCATAACTGGAGTACAAATATTCTGCCATTAAATTCCTGAACCAGTCTAAATGATTTGGCTCCATTACATATTTGGAGCGGTCACTGCCATAATTGGAGTTCTAGTGAAAGAAAATATGGACTACTTTATCTTTCAGGTTTTCATTAGGTAAGGAAATATGAATAGATGTTTATTATTTTGGTAATGCATTCTGTTGTCAAAGACGATCTTTATGTGATGCAGCAATATCAGTATTAGAACTAGGTCACATTAATAGAAAAATTTTCTAGCAAGACTAATTTGTCACCATTGTCAGTACATGTGCCCAATGAATAGACTGTTATGTTTTGCAAAAGCAAAAACAAAAAAAGTAGAACTGCACAAGAGTTTTTCATTTGTAAAAGAAAACTGAAACATTATCATGCAGATGTTCTTAATTGGCAAGCAAGGATACAATACAACCTAGTATACCTTCACATAATGTGCCAGATCTGGGTCTGTCCAGATTGTTAGGAGTAATCAGTAAAACAAACAACATAGACCCTGAGCCACAGGTGCATTATGTTATGGCAGATCACAGTCTTTGTTGTTTGCAGTTTGACTTGACTTATAAGTGAGTACATACAGTAATTATATTTTAGTTACCAGCTATTTAGGTCAGTGATATTAGTACTGATTGGTAGAAAATACAAGCAAGATGATATTATCTACTATTAAAAACACATAATAAAAAGAAAATTTGAATTTTTTAAAGTTATTTTGCAGGTGTTATGGAAATTGTGGCTTCATCTTTCATGAAAATAAAATGTTTATGAAATACTTCCTTATAGCTGTTAAAAATATGTTGATATCTTATACATAATGCAATTGTCATTTTTACCATTTTATTCAGGTAGCTGTGTCTATCATTTTGGCCAGCATTTTCCCCCTTTATTGGAGTCATAGATCTTATTTTAATGTGAAACTTTGACCCCAGGTGTATATTTCATTGGTCTAGTGGGTACTGTATTATTGAATTCCTCCAAGAGAGGTCATAAATTATGTCTGGCTGATTTGATTCAATTTCTTATTGAAGTCCTTGCATTGAGACACATATATTGAACATTTGACAGAAATGTCTCTCTTTATAAGTGAAATTGTTTCTTAAATGGCCTTCAGAGTCACCCTGAGGGGAAGTGACTTATCAAAATAATTACAGAAATGTCACTATACAGCAGTAACTTAATAACAGATTGAAGAATAACAAAATTAAATAGCAAAATTTCAAAGATATATGTCTATTTGCCACTACAAAAGTTTAATGAAATCTAAAGGCATATTCCCATTTGATAATTCCACATTTATTTGACAGAATTCTTCCAATACATGTATTCAAATATTTAAGACAAAAGGTTTTAAGGATGAGAAAAAAATTAGATTTCAGACTGTAGGAAAGTACTTTTATGCTGAGTCTTTTGGAGAGCTGAAAAAGACTGAAATATGAAAAATGCCTCTTTATATTCATTGGCTGTTTACTACTATATCCCTCTTATTGCTTACCTTTGATGGATATCCTGCTCACCTTTGATGGATATCCTGCTTACCATTGATGGACATCATGCTTACCATTGATAGTTATCCTGCTTACTTTTGATGGATATCTTGCTTACCTTTGATGGATATCCTGCTTACCATTGATGGAAATCCCATTGATTGCTTACCATTGATGGATATCCCTTTGATTGCTTACCTTTGATGGATATCCTGCTTACCTTTGATGGATATCCCATTGATTGCATACCTTTGACTTGGGAGACTATATCAGCTTTTCTATACAAAGAGTTATGTTTTTAATGGAACTGTTAATAAAATAAAATAAAAAAATATTTCATGAAAATTCTTGTATGTATTTTTTCTGCCAGATTCTTAAAACAATAAGATAGGTTTTAAAGATAGGAACAAACTAGATTTGAAGCTCTGGTAAATGCAATTTTTCTATCACAACTTTTCTCAAATGAAGATTTCTTGGTTAGTGATAAGTTCAAGTGAAAAATATATATGGTTTCCATCCAGATTGAACCTTTAGTACCCTTAGGGATCACATGAGATGACACATAGGTCAAATGACTACTCAGTCTTTAGAGAGGTCACAGGATGCATAATAAGACCTAGGGAGGGTGGGTGGGGCATGTCATCTCTAAGGGTACTACCAGTTCAATGAAATCATCATCAGACTTCAACTTGGTAAGTATCAATTAATTTTCCAGTTTCATTTAACTTTTTATACCCTAAGGGACCCCACAAGATGCTTAGAATATCCTGTGACAGAGGTATAGTATGGAAAAAGAGGCATTACACTTTGCATCATAAATCATGAGCAATGTGTGTTGCAAATAATTTGAACCATTTTTAAAAAATAGAAATGTTCTAATAGCATCATATTGATAGTGCTGTATCCTCATCCATTATGAACGAGATGATACCAAAAGAAAATGTACAAATCAGCAAAGTGGATAATTTCCTCAAAGTCCCTCAGACTTCCCATTTGGCAGAAAAACTTGGACTGCCAAATTTTGGAAGGGATATTACATAAAACATAATTGAGTTTCATCTGGAAAACATCCCCCCCCCCATTTATCTTTGCCAGTCAGGATTACCTTTCTCTAACTGCCTACAATTTAACACACCCATTGAAGCTAGAATAATTCTATCTAGTCTGCCTTTATTAATAACTAGTCTCAGAAAATATAATTTTATGACACCTATTTCAAATGGTCCAAAATTGCCTATATTTTGTCATTTCCTCTGCTTGACCCTATGTTAACATATCTGTCAGACTGTTATCCTAGCAGGTCCTAACTGATATCCAATCTTGCCCCTAAACAGAGCAGGCAGCAACTTATTACAAGTCTAGTCCATACATCAGTCTTAATGGTTACGTGTCATGCTGACCATAACAAAATGTGCTGACCTCAAAACATCTACAAAACTTTTGCACCGTTACATCTAGTACAGACTTGGGATGTTTGAGATGATACAGCCAGTGTTTGGTTTTGAAGTGACGTCACAAGGAAGTTTTTTTGTTGACAGGATCATGATGATTTTTCAAACTTGAATGCATATAATGAAGTGGTCTTCATCTGATTTGCTGAGCTTGTGAATATTGTAGAAGATGAATCTCTTGTCAGATTTTGATCAGTTTTGATGTGTAAGCTTATGTCATCAAGACCTCAGATCATTTCAGTCATAAGTTACATCATGAAAATTAATTAGGTGATCATTCATTTGATTGGCTGAGATTATGAACACCCTAGAGGCCATATTTTAAATGTAAGCTTCCATCATCAATATCTCAGATGAGTTTGATTGTGAGTGAGATTCCTTATTTTCACATGTTCAGTGGCTTAATCACTGGGCCATCACATCTCCTTTATGTGTGGATTTCAGTGGTTTCCAATTTTTGACTCCAGGGGCTGGACCTCTGCAGATAAAGACCACCGCAGTAATCCATGCTGACTGTATAGATAACTCCTTGCATTATGCCTAGTAATTGTGTGTACTTTAACCCATTATATCCTGTTTACCAATTTCAACTGCAGTGCCTGATTCCTGAGAAGCAATTCTAAATATATTGTGGTAAAACGGAGCATCATACAGCAGCAGCAGCAGAAATTGTGATGACCTTCACCATGTTTACTAAAAATGTTGTAACATTGTTATTTCTTTTTTAAAGTATATAAAACTATGTCTCTCTGAAAAGGTAATAAGATTTGCAACACAGTGATATATGTTTTGTTATCATTTACCAATGTACATGCTCACAACTGTATTTTGAAATATGACTTGAAAGAAAAAAAAACAAATTAAAAAACTTACCATGATGTTCAGTGAATCTTTTGTTCATGAAGATGAATGAAATGCTCCAAATAGTATGCGAATAAAATAGAGATAATTCTATTTCTAGTATTTTGGTCCAATTTTGAAGTTTCTGGCACTGTTAGTTCAAAAGTTATAATAATTTGACTAAAATTGGACAACAAAACACCTGGAACAATTTGTTTACTTCACATTCTAGAACATGTACTTCAGCGTGCAGCTTCTCATGAAATCTTTTCACAAATTAATCCTAGAAATCTTTCAGTAAGATAAAGGTAATTAATCGGTACAATTTTTGTCCAAATTTTGAAGTCCACATCATCACTATGCCAGTAATAACAATATTACTTTAATGGTGAATAAAAATGTCCACATCACATTGCAAAAACGTACTTCATTATTAAAACTGCCAATTCTACATCAGTTGTTGTCTAAACATGAGCTTTTAAGCGTTTATACACCTAGTAATGTGTTTTCCCTGACATTCGGTATGAACAGGGATATTGCATTCCCTGCAACCAAATTTTGTCACTCCTCTTCTCTCTCCAGATTGAGTGGCCAGTGAACATTCATGACAGGTTTTTTTTCTGTCAAACATTTTTTCAATGGTATGTTGCACTGTTACTCTGGTAGGCTCTGGAACAAGTGCTGCAGCCTTTCCAGCTCTAGTGTCACCAACCAGAGATACAACTAAGTCCTCCAGATAGCTCTGAAATGTTGGCCACATACTTTTGACTTTCTCTGGATTTGTATCCCATGCAATCACATACGCATTGTACGCCGAAGTTTCCATTAGGTAAAAGAAAATTTGACGCCACCATTTTTTTGACCGGTGATGAAGAAGATAGTACCCATCCATTTGGTCACAGAGATCTACTCCCTTCGTGTTTTGCTGGTAATCCGATAGCATTTTGGGAACTTCAACCTGTTGCTGAATAGCCATACCAGAACGTCTGAATAGCCATACCAGAACGTCTGTTTACAAAGCCACATGATGATGGGTCATGAAAATTTGACAAGACACAAACAGCTTTTGTATCTTGCCAAACACAAAATGTAAGTTCATCCTTCTGTGCGACCTTGTATTCATGTTTCTTCAGTTTCAGCTGTTTTGGCATCAACTCTTTTGGCAACCCCTTCCTGTTGTTACAGACCATTCCACAGGCCATCACCCCTCTAGTATGCAGGTCTCTCAATAAATCTGTGCTTGTATAAAAGTTGTCAAAATAGACTGTCAGATTTTTTCCGAACATGTGTGAACAGAGATCCATTACCACTCTGTAAGCCAGCTCCTTTTCTTGCCCATCTTCTTTGCCGGTGTATACCTGGAATCTGTGCATGTATCCAGTTGAGCTGTTGGCCATATTCCATAGTTTCACCCCACCCTCCATTTTGTTGGCTTTGCTGGGAGATACTATCTAAAAGAGAGTCTTCCTTTGAATTTTATCATGCTTTCATCAATATAGTAAAACCTGTTATGAGAGACCGCCCCTTCTGCCAACAAAAAGTGGTCTCTCAAGACAAGTGGTCTTTCATAGCAGGTTTGTACAAAAATACCCGTTTCCAAGGTCCAGTTTCAGAACAATTTCAAGAAAAATAACCACCATCACTGTACATATATTCTATTCCTTATTAATAGTTGTTGCTAAAATATTGTATTCATTCATCTAAAAACAAAATTATATTGTAATAAAGATATACTTCTATCATTAAACATGAAATAACATTTACATTTGAAGATCACATATTTTAGCACATGAAATCATTTCTGAATTACTCGTTTTCCTTTATAACAACCTAAATTTGTTTTACCGACGTTTAAACCGCTTTTTTTGTGAGTGGTCTGCACTTTTTCACTTCTTTCAGTTACAATAATTATTTTCTCCAGCCTCAAAATTTGTCTCTTTTTAGCTGGAGGTTCGTCCATTGTTATTAAAATTCTATGTGTTAAAATTATTAGTGCTCAGTTGTAACATCGAACGTAAAGATGGTGGCTGTGGGAAAATATGAAAAATCTATACATGTGCATTGCATATCTAACAATTAATGAAATAAAAAGAAACAATTATCTCATCCAGAAACAGGACTATTTACTCAATGACAGAAGTCAACGGCTTCATTCAAAGATAACATACAGGGATTAACTCTATAAGCAAAGTGTGTAGCCCGGTCGCACCAACTTGAATAGACGACAGCTTTGTGATTGGGATGTCATCACTTAATATGGGGGGGGGGACAAACATCACAAGTCTTGAGCACTATCAATCGAATCCCGCAAATGATTCTCTCTTGCTGGTTTAATAGACAATGGCCTTATTCACCCCCGGCAATGCCGATTAACTCGAGACAAACAAAATACGCGACCACTACGTCAACTTTGACACTTCAACGGCATTTCATGACATGTACATTAGCCTGGTTTATGGACTGTACCATCTATCACCGGTAGCAACAATCCTTTTTTAAATATTCTTTTGATATTTGTTTTTGATCAGAACAATCGACACTAATCAAGCGGTCGTTGTAATAATTGATGACATAAAGGTCACTGGTGTCTGTCAGTTCTCGCGATACAGTAGTCATAGGGATGCCAGGTCCTACAAACACCGGGAAGCAGGTTAATTACGGGAATAATTAGTCTGGTTCCCTGCTTTGTAAGCTTTCTGATTTCCTCACCACTATACGAATAGCGGAGAACAACACAAGAAGCACACGAAGCAGGGAACCAGACTAGGAAATATTCTCCATATACTTTAGTCTGGTTTACGACAGTAACTGTAAAACACAACAAGCCTAGCAAAAAAAAATCA
>JAECUM010013754.1:0-45000 GCA_016617855.1 Megalonaias nervosa
TCCTCAACTGGATGCAGACGGTGAGGTGTTGGTCCAGTGGGCAAACTTTAGGACTCATTTGTGTAGAGGAAACAGCTGCAATGGGTGCATAATAAGGCAACCTAGGAGCAGGAGGTCCACTGCTGTGTTGAGCAAGCCTAATAGGCAAAGGGATTCCCTTGCATATAGAATTTCCTCAAAAGTAAGGTGCTTCCATGGGTCGTATTTCAATGTCTGATCCTGAAGGAGATGAAATATGTTGCCTGTGTATTGAACTCCATACCTAGGTGAACAAATCCTTGAGATGGTACTAGGTAGGGTTTTTCCTTGTTGATAAGTCCAGATTGGAACAGTTATCATGTCTTGTTACATCTAACTCACTGATGTTGCTGCAGATTGTCGTCCAGATAACTTGATGTTGCCGCCATAGAAAAGGTTCAGACATGTGCCATTACTCGATTTGTCAGATGAGTGAAGATCCTGGAGCCAATGTTGAGCCCTAATGGGAGTGCCCTGAATTGGTATACGATGTTGTAGGTGAACTGCAGGAACCTCCTGGGTTCCTTGTGAAAAGAGACATAAAGGTATGCGCTGTCAAAGTCCACAGTGATGGCAAAGTCTCCCTCATGGATGGCATTCAAAAGGCACTGTGGGGTTTTCAGTGAGAACCAAGGGGCATGGATGAATGGATTGAGGGCACTTAGGCCAATGAAGAGACGTAGAGCGTCATTTGCTGCTGGGACCAAGAGAAAGTGTAGAATGAACTATAGAACCATCTCAGTGCTATATCCGCTTTGGTATGCGAAAAACTATGACTTTCGATGGGTGGAACTTCAATAGGACAGCTTTCACAGGTTCATGTCCTTTGAGTGGCCCTTGGGTCCTTTTGTTGATTTCCTGCACTATCCCTGTATCGATGCTGTGGTTGTGGGAGTGGGGGAGGGAAATATGTCCCCTTGATGGCTTGTTTGCAGCCTTCATCCATTTGGATGTTAAACAGAAGGTTAGAGAATAAAAGCTGTGCTCTTAGCTTGGCCGTACAGTCATCCTTCAGGAAAGTGCAGGCAGAGGACACTGAGTTGTGTTCTGCCAATTGTACTTGAAGCTGCAGTTACAGCATTGGCCAAAGTTTGTTGTGCAGCTTTGTTCAGTACTCAGGCCATTCTTGCAACTGACTCCCATGCGTGCCCTGAGGTATTTGGACTGGGAGAAGATAAGCTATGTTCTGTCTGTTGGAAGATAGCCTGAGAAAATGAAAGTCCAACAATGAAGTCAGAGCAACAATATTGCTCACTAACTGCTGAGTGTCATCAAAGGCCATCTGGTCCATACAAATGGAGTGTCATCCCCAAAGCAGTGATATCACTGTGAACTGCAGGGGTTTCTGAATGAAAGACTGGTGGGGGGCAAAGGTAGAACCACCAAAGAACCGATAAGGAAGGTGGATCAGAACGTCCGTAACTCCCCCCAACTGCGGAAGTAACTGAAGTTGGACTCTTCTGTTCCATCATAAGATCAACAGATGCTGGAGCTCTGGTCCAGGTTGTTGACTGAGTGGGAGAAGGAGGACAAAACTCGGGGGGTGGAATATGTCCTCAATGGAGGCTCAGAAGGTTGAATCTAGTTGTACCATTGGATAGTGTACAATAGATGACAGTACTGGAGAACAAGCAACATCATCTTGGTTGTGTGAGGAGAGACTAGGGTCCCTTGTAACACCTGAGACATAACTGGCGAAGAGTGATGAGGTCTCTTGCTCACTAAACTTGCAGAATGCCCTGAATTAGAATCCGTGACTTCAAGACAGTGGCTGAATAAAGAGGCCCTTCTCGTGGCAGACAGTAGAAAAAAATTATGATGCGACATCCCTGTAGGTATGAGGAAGTACTCATGGCATCATGCCAAATGATTATCTCGAGGTGGTATGAGAACTGGACTGGTCCCTGCAAATGTCAGGATGGATGTACTGTAAGCCGGGCTGTTATTAATTGAGCCCGTAATATAGATGTTTGGCCATCCCTAGTATATGGCCTAGGCTGGTTGCAATGGAAACAGGCCATCCGTGTGATGATCATTAGGATCATCAGTTGGGGCAGGTTGTGGTATATTTGACCCATGGGACCTGTCTGTATGTCTGTTGAATGAGAGGGAACTTGGCTGCTTGTTAGCTCTGTCAACTCACTGTTCCATAAGAAGAATCAAGTCTGACCCCAAGGAGGCAAGACAGAGGAAGTTCCAAAAATGCTGAGTCCTTTTGTGGTGATTTGGGTATTGGAACTGTTTCAGAGTGTGTCAATGTCTGGTACTTCATGGCTAAAGGGTAAGCTGAATTATCTCCCTTGTCCCCATAAAGATTCACACTAAGGAAAAAATCAGCATGCAGACTGGTCAAGTCTTCGTTCTGAGCTGTGTGTTGTTTGCACTTTGCCCATAGTTCTAATCTGTAGGACAAAACAGAGCAAAATGTATAAAACTGTAGCCCTGCACCTATCTTTAGAATGCAATGTCTGTGCAGAGCTAAAGCATGAAAAGGTTGACCCAGAAATTGATAACAGACAGTCTAATAAAGCATACAGGTAAAATATAATGACAATACTACCTGCAATAGGGAGATGTTATAACCTTGTGGGCGTGCACCTGATGTTTGAATATTGTGTGGGAACAGAGCTATACCAAATGAAGGTTACCTGGAAAAAAGTGATAGCAGATGATCTAAATACAACCCTACCTCTAGGGAAGGTCAACGATAGCCTGTACAGGTAGAATCATTGAAGCAAGGCATTCCAAGGCTAAGGATACCATGATAAATGAAACTCACCTTTACGTATCAGAAAAGATGGTATTATACATATATAAGGAGTTTCTTAAGAGCATAAAGACATGCAAACAGATAAATAATGTAGCCCGAACCTAACTTGTGGCATTGCATAGGCTACCCGTGAAAGCCACTAAGTGCTGGTTAAATATGATGGAATGTTTATGCGGATAAACATGACTCAAGTGTCACCTATATAAACATGCTAGGGACTGAATAAACCCTGTATAGAACACTGACCTGTACTTGTCTGACCTGAGCAGAAGAAATACAGAAATGTACATGAGTATCTACATTACACAAAAAAAAAATCTTCAAAGAAAAGGGAACTGAAGCACCGTTATAGAGACATACACAGTAGGTGTTACAATATATAATATGAGGCAATGCTTGTAGGGAAAAAAGGCCCATAGACTGCCTGTACATGTAAAAACACTGAAGTTGGCACACAGATGCTATGAATGCCTTGGAACAGAAACTCACCAATATCTACCAGTTCATAACGGAATTACACATATATAGGAGTTATATAAGTGCTAGAGACTTGTACATACAAAATAATTATAGCCCAAACTGAATGTGAAGTTGCTTAAGCTCTCTGAGCAAGTACCTAAATGTGTTGTGATGACAAAGTGTTATCAACTTGTCAAGGCAGAACTTGGTTGTGATAGAAAAAGTTGGAAATATAGAAGGAGTATACTTTCCTTAGAAGTGAAAAACTCCTCCAACGTGTAGTAGTATATCTTCCACGTAGATTCAGGCTTTTGCAAGGTCTTTTGTGACAAGAGCATGTGGAGGTAGTTTTAGACTTTGCTGCTAAGTCTTATATCTAAGGGGAGATCACTCTGCCTGACCACCACATAGGCTGGCAAAAAACTTTTAGCTCCTTTTAGCTAAAAGTAGTAACTGGGAGGGCAGGATTTGCAAGGTAGTAGTAGTTCTCCTAAGGTATAATGATTGGGTAACATATTTTTGAAGAAACATTATTCATATATATTATTAACATAAAAACTGCCCATGAAAAAAAGAGAAAATTCCCAAGAGGAAATTCCCCCCTCCACATGAGAATCATGGAAAAATCACTGCATATAGCATAACTCAATTATTTTCATAAACTTTTTATCTGAGAGACACTCATATGAGATCTTATATTTATGAAATACACTTGTTTACTTGTAAACGCAACTGATTGTAACAATTATTGTATTGGTGAAAGTAAATATTTCACGAAAAGAAAAAATTTTAATGCAACTTCAAAGCATAAAATGAGAAAAATGGAATCCAATTCTTAATCTGTTAAAGCACCCTTCCACATTTTAATATGAAATGTATCAATGTAATGATGAATCTGGTCCCATACATTTTTGTGGCACAAATTATGTGACAAATTCTACATCAGGTCATCTTGATTTTTATGTATATAACATAAGTAGTTGAAAATGAAGTGGATCTCCTTTCAAGGAAGTAAATAGAATAAAATTACACTAATTACCTAATTCAGAGCAGAATAAATGACAGAAGAGCAAATCACAACAATCACTCATTATAATGTACCTCACTGTAACACAGTTCCTGTTTCAAGATAGGTTGTGGATCCCATTTCAGAATAATACAGAATGACCTCACTATAAGGCACTTCATTATAATACAGTTCCTTTTATAAGATATGGTCATAGATCTACTTCATTATTCAGAAGAATTATACAGAATGCCCCAACTATAAGACACTTCATTATAACATACTTCCTGTTATAAGGATGGTATGGTAATAGATCCCATTTCATTAAGTGGTACTTATTTTATATTTTTCACGTATTGCGTTGTATGGAAGTCTTGTTATAGGGCAACACACTCTGTGACTCCAATGGGATAATTACAGGCACCTTATGTCCAATGTCTGTTATGTCAAGTTTGGAAATGGTCATTTGAGCTAATTTGTCAGTCATGTCCAGCAAATATGGCGACTCTAGGACCTCTTATATACACACCCACCCACCCACGAATCCCATAATTTCTTACTAATCATATTATTACAATTAGAAAGGAAACACAAAGAATAACAGCTTAAGTTATACAAATACTGTAACACTGACATACAGTTACTTTATATTTTAAGTTTCCAGGCAATAATTTAGAGCTAAGGCAATAAAAGCTTAGGATATACCCATGGGCTATGGATTTAGTGCCAAGACACAACAAGGTTAGGATATACCCATGGGATAATGATTTAGGGAAAAAACACAACAATGTTAGGATATACCCATGGGCTAGTACTGGTTGCATGTCTCAACTAATCTTTTAATGTCCAGTAAGTAAACAGTATTGGGTGGAGACCTCAAAAGTTTCCTAGTAATGACCCAAGGGGTACAAACCAGGGGATATGAATTGTTTCTAATTAACAATTTATGGGTTAAGTTTTGGATGTGAGTGAGTGACCTAAGGATACATCCATGTGTCATTCTTAGCTACACATTTGGCTTCTTTTTTCATGCCCAATAATTGTATATATGATTATAAGGAGAGAATATTGTTTACAAGGACAGACCCAGGGATCAATGTTGGCTTCATGTCTAAATACGTCTTTCCGGTCTGAAAAATCCTGCCCATAGTTGTCAATATCACAAATAAAATTTTGAAACATAATGTCATAATTGCATGTTTCATGTAATGACTTTTAGATCCTTCTCAGCAGATGGGTTTGTGGGTGGATTGATTTGGAAACAAAATGTGCCATGCCAGTGTACATCATGGGGTAAATATTGCACCAGGTAGGTATCTGAATATCCAAAAACGCAGGAGATGGTGTGATGGACTGAGGGTATGACGGAGATAGTGTGATGCACTGAGGGTATGACGGAGATAGTGTGATGAACTGAGGGTATGACAGAGATAGTGTGATGAACTGAGGGTATGACAGAGATAGTGTGATGCACTGAGGGTACGACAGAGATAGTGTGATGCACTGAGGGTACGACAGAGATAGTGTGACGGACTGAGGGTACGACAGAG
Source organism: Megalonaias nervosa (assembly GCA_016617855.1). Taxonomy (NCBI): domain Eukaryota; kingdom Metazoa; phylum Mollusca; class Bivalvia; order Unionida; family Unionidae; genus Megalonaias; species Megalonaias nervosa. The sequence continues at coordinate 5,804 of JAECUM010013754.1, forward strand.
ATAGTGTGATGGAATGAGGGTATGACAGAGATAGTGTGACAGACTGAGGGTATGACAGAGATAGTGTGACAGACTGAGGGTATGACAGAGATAGTGTGACAGACTGAGGGTATGACAGAGATAGTGTGACAGACTGAGGGTATGACAGACAGTGTGACAGACTGAGGGTATGACGGAGATATGATGGAGATAGTGTGATGGACTGAGGGTATGACGGAGATAGTGTGATGGACTGAGGGTATGACAGAAATAGTGTGACAGACTGAGGGTATGACGGAGATATGATGGAGATAGTGTGATGGACTGAGGGTATGACGGAGATAGTGTGATGGACTGAGGGTATGACAGAAATAGCGTGACAGACTGAGGGTATGACAGAGATAGTGTGATGGACTGAGGGCATGACGAAGATAGTGTGATGGACTGAGGGCATGACGGAGACAGTGTGATGGACTGAGGGTATGGGGTATGACAGAGATAGTGTGATGAACTGAGAGTATGACAGAGATAGTGTGATGGACTGAGGGTATGACAGAGATAGTGTGACAGACTGAGGGTATGACAAAGATAGAATGACAGACTGAGGGTATGACAGAGATAGTGTGATGGACTGAGGGTATGACAGAGATAGTTTGATGGACTGAGGGTATGACAGAGATAGTGTGACAGACTGAGGGTATGATACAGATAGTGTGATGGACTGACAGAGGTAATCATAATATCGTTGCCATGTTTTAAACCATATAACATAAGAATCTGCAACGAACATCAGCACAGAATAACTGCCAACAAAAATCTTAAACTCCAGTATTAATACCAGGTCACCATAAGTAAACATGTGCCATAACCTCTCCTGTATTTCTTATTGAGAATGAAACAAATATTGTCCCAAATATTGGATGATTCACTTCAGTTAAGAAAGTATCACAACAAAATGCACACTCATTATTTGTACAAACTGCAAAAATAAGTTTATGCCATTTCGAAATTTGAGCATCTGATGGAAACAAAGTCCACACTAAAATATTTCTTTGGCTTCAAGATTTGAAGATATGCACTGCTCGACTTACATACTGTCGACACATTGGGCATTCAGCCAACCGCTTTCCACAGGATGTACATGTTACCATATGACCACATTCCAGAAGTACACAGTCTATTGCAGCATCCATACAGATTTTGCAAATGTCATCTTCATTTCCTGTCACCGTGGCATTGACACTGGATGTCTTCTGAGGATCTGAATAACAATAAAACTGTTTTATAAGCTAGGAAAAACATGAAAAAGCATTGTTATTTTAACCATATTCAGTTTTCAAACACATCATGCCTGTATTAACTAGCATGTGCTATAAAGACAATTTTTTTTTTCAAAGACCATTGTAACAGTTTAAAGATAAGATTAAATAAGCAATTTTAAATGTTCTTTATATCTCTAAAGTTGTATAAACCCTGGTACATAAATTTTCTGCCATATATTCCTTACATGTTCACACTGCAAGCATGTTTACTATTTCAAGCTGTTTCAGGCTTGCTTGTTGTACTACATAACACAAGCTCATAAACCCGGACCTTTGTGGTCCATTTTTATATTGGTCAAATAACCAAGGTTTATAAGCCTTGCTCTGTGGAATAAAACATGCTCTGCTTTAAAAAAAAAAAGAAACATATACCTCACAGAAGGTTTAGGTTACTGAGTTGAAGCATGTTACACACAGTACATGTAGGTCTAAGCATTCACTCTGAGTAGATGTTCTTCACCAAAAGTCTGCATTAGAAACTGAAACACCATAGACTGAATGCACAAACGATACTTCAAACGTCCCTTTAAATCAGTGTTGATAAAACATTTAGCCTTCCTGTCTGTGACCTTCTCCACTTGGAGCAAAATGATGGACATAAATGTCACCGAATGAATTGTTTGCATAGCGAAAAATTCTAGGAATGCAAGGAACCCTTCAAAATGTTTAAGGAAATGTAAGGATATGACAAGAATTCTGCATAAATTTCATGAAAGTACATGTATTAACCACAATGTCAAAGAAACTGAGCTAAACTCCAAAATGTATCATAATAGCCTGAACATAAAATATAGGTCAATGTTACCAACCTTTGCCAATGGTAAATAGTACCCTTCAAGATGAATATACCAATTAAGTTTCATGATTGTAAATACAACAGTACCCTCAAATACATCAAACTAACAGAATTTTAAATGTTTGCTGCAGTTCTTATTCCATGGAGTAGCACCCTCCAAGACAAATACATCCATCAACTTCAAGTTTAATGACTGTACATAAAATGGTGTCAGAGAAACTGAGCTAAACAAAAACACTTACCTATGATGATAATTACAACTATAATTACACTGATGCCTATGATGCATTACACTGATGCCTATGATGACAATGACAACACCACTAGAAAATATAACATTGATATCTATGATGATAATGACAACATCACTAGAAAATATAACATTGATGCCTATCATGATAATGACAACCTAACATTGATGCCTATATAATTATAATGACAATACCAATGGAAAAGTGATCCTCCTCTGCAGGCAAGAAAAAAAAAAAGTAAAAACATAATAAAACAAAATGCTGTTGCTGTTGCCAATGTGGAAACGTGATTGATGTGTCACTTTCCAATAATGTGAGTCAACAAAAATGAGTTAAGACTTAATTAACTGATATAAAAGTAGAGTGCAGAGAGCACTCCAGCATTAAACTATCACAGTCTAATGAAATAACGATTGTGTTAAAACAAAGACAAAAGGAACACAAGAAATTTTTTCTTATTTTTTAAAAAAAACCAAACTTACTTTCATCAGCTTTTCTAACCTCTTCAGCTGAAAATTGAAAAAAAGCAAAGATTTAAATTTTAATAGATAGGGTAAAATGACAATAAAACACATCTCTTCCAGTGATGTGGGCACCTTAGTTTAAAATCAGCCTCTCATATTAAGATTCTGTCTGATTTTGTCAAAACTCTTTTTCAAGTATACTTCATCTCCCTTCAACCACCTCCATAAACAGTCAGAACTGTTTTACCCCTTTTGGTCACCCTGACATTGGAAAGATTTATGTCCCCCTTATTCCTGACAAAATCCAAGTGTTGCACAATAGGTTTATGTTTTTAGCCTGGGAACCATGGAGTCCAACATTTGTTGCCATTCAATCAGATGTACCCTGAGATGAAGCAACAACAGTCTCCAAGTTGTCCCTCACATGTTCAGTATCCCATTATGGGTCAGAAGTCTTGCAGGACGGAATTTTAAAGCAACCCCTTAACAACTTATGACTGGCTATTGTTTTGAGCACACATGAATTGATTTCTGGTCATGTGCAGTCAGGCAGTGTGAAAGATGCTTGGAAAAGAATGCTAAACAAACAAAAACATCTTGGTGATCAAGACTAAAACAGACAACCTTACAATGAGCAAAACACAGCAAAGCTTCAATTAGATTATTTGTGCATTTTAGATTTTGATTTGTGGGAGTTCAGGTTTCATTTTGCGAGATCTCATGTACAGATAATTTAGAATTACAAGATATTAAATTTTTTGTGATTACTACACACACACACAGTCTGGTAGATGCATGACTGTCTTTTCTTTGCCACATGTGCATTGCTACCTGTTAATGAAGGCTAGACAAAACAGTTATCATCAGTTATTACATGACCTAGCTGGTTTTAGCTGGTATGATATGTGTGTTATTACTGTGATGTAATCCATACTCAAACTGAGGAAATGTATTTGCTACTTGAGTACATTTCCTTTGTGTATTAAAATGTTTCATAATACCTATTTGATAAATAATTTATTTAAATGATCCTATAATAATAACTACCGTACATGGTTTTCTGTATGCAAATATTTATTTAAGCACTCAATGAAAGACTTGTAAACTGTAGGTTAAAACTCTTCCCTCATGTTACAGCAAACATCTGTCAACAACAAAAAGTGTATGATTCCTACAAACTAAATTCACCTTTTTGTTTATTAATCTGATCTTCCTTCCATAATCTTCTGACTCGCTGCTCAAGCTCCCAACGTTCACAGCAGCCCTTGTAATCAACAAAGTTGGAGAGGAGGAGCTTTTTCAGCTGCTTGATAGAAAGAACATCAATATCTTTCTCGGATTTTATGTCATCTAGTGTTATCGGAACAGCGATTATCTGGGCCTCTGTCTCTTGACTCTGTGAAGAATATAGTGTGAAATTACAGGAAATCCATATTAAATAAATTGCATCTCAAATATGAAATCTGATACTTTCTCCAACAAACTGATTTAAAGTTAACAAGTGCACTTCAATGTTTTCCACGTCATATAGCTAATAATTCCTCTGATTTTACCTTGTCTTTTTCTGAGAAAAATGTGAAACATACATGTAACAAGCATGATGCTATCCATTGTCATTGTTGGTAGTGGCATCAACTCAATGTTAATGTTCTGTGCAAGCTTATAACTCAAGACAACAGATTACCCTACCAAGCCTGTAACTCAAGACAACAGATTACCCTACCAAGCCTGTAACTCAAGACAACATACTACCTTATCAAGCCTGTAACTCAAGACAACAGACTACTTTATCAAGACTGTAACTCAAGACAACAGACTACGCTATCAAGCTTGTAACTCAAGACAACAGATTACCTTATCAAGCTTATAAATCAAGACAACAGACTACCTTATCAAGCTTGTAACTCAAGACAACAGATTACCTTATCAAGCTTATAAATAAAAACAGATTACCCAACCAAGCCTGTAACTCAAGACAACTGATTACCCTGTCAAGCCTGTAACTCAAGACAACAGACTACCTTATCAAGCCTGTAACTCAAGACAACACACTACCTTATCAAGCCTGTAACTCAAGACAACAAATTACCTTATCAAGCTTATAAATCAAGACAACAGATTACTCTATCAAGCCTGTAACTCAAGACAACAGACTTCCTTATCAAGACTGTAACTCAAGACAACAGACTACCTTATCAAGCCTGTAACAGATTACCTTATCAAGCTTATAAATCAAGACAACAGATTACCCTATCAGGCCTGTAACTCAAGACAACAGATTACCCTATCAAGCCTGTAACTCAAGACAACAGACTACCTTATCAATCCTGTAACTCAAGACAACAGACTACCTTATCTATCCTATAACTCAAGACAACAGATTATCACATCAAACCTATAACTTAAGACAACAAATAACACTATCAAATTTAAAACTTAAGACAACTCATTACTCCAGGAATTTTTTTAATGAACAGATAGCATTCCCACTAATCACACAATGAGTTTTTTCTTCTGGATATTATGGATCATACATACATGTACAACCAGATTTGCAGGACATGCTTTTGGATGTTAGCCAAAATATGTATAGTACAGCTAGTTTCTCATAATGTATGGGTCTTAGCCCATATCTAGCAATGTACAACATTCTTCCATGACATTTTAATGCTAACTGCTAAAATAATTTTATGTCCTGTGGACCCTAAAGATAGAAGGTAATTTGTGGGGGCCTATCTAGTGAATTAACAGTGACACATACAGGTATGTCTTTCAAAGACACAGTGAGGAAAGTAGCACACAATGATGGAAAGTGGTAAAGTATCCCTAAAGTGATACTGTATGTCAGTCTTGTGTTCAAGTCCTGGTTCAGTAGTACATAATTCTCCTGTGTGAAACAATAAGCTTTCTAATACCATAACATACAGTCAAACATGCCATAAACTAAGGTAATTTATATTAAGCAATCACCTGTTTTAAACCATAATATTAATTAGGTGCTTACAGCTGAACTAGAGAAGAAAAGAACCGCTATTAAGTCACCTGACTTAAGAGGCAACTTTTTCCTTTTATCTTTCACTAATTTAGCTGCCTGACACTGGTTTTATTGCAACATAGTTTATAGCTTATTGTAGCCTATTTATAAGTGGCTGGGCCATGAACTAATCTTATGACCAAGTTAGAGAGATTGTCCTCATATGTAAGTGGCTGGGCCATGAGCTAGAATTTTGACTTGGCTGGTGAGATTGTGCTCGTCTATAAGTGGCTGGGCCAAGAGCTAGAATTTTGACTTGGCTGGTGAGATTGTGCTCATCTATTAGTGGCTGGGCCAAGAGCTAGAATTTTGACTTGGCTGGTGAGATTGTGCTCATCTATTAGTGGCTGGGCCATGAGCTAGTATTATGACACAGTTAGAGAGATTGTATTCATCTATAAGTGACTGGCTATGAGCAAGAATTCTAACTTGGAAGGTGAGATTGTCCTCATCTAAAAGTGGCTGGGCCATGAGCTAGAATTCTAACTTGGATAGTGAGATTATTCTCATCTACACCCATAATTTATGTTTCAAATCTGTGACTCACATTGTCATTATTTTGATTGTCTCTCTGGCTGTTTTCTGCTGCCTCCTGCTGTTGCTGCCTCAGAGCTTCTAGTAATAATTCTCCTGCCATCTGTGCATGCTGTTGTTGCTGTTCCCGCTGTTGGTCATTTAGCCGTCGCTGTTCCTGCTGCTCCTGTTGTTCTTGTTGTTCATTACTCTGTCTCGTTCCTGAAGGATCTGTCTGTCTATTATTCTGACCACCCAACTGGCTGCTACCAGTCTGTAAAGGAACATGAAGGACAAGGTGAAAAGAAAATTGAAGGTCTGAATTTTAAGGATTTTTAATACTGTATGTTATGTAATTTTAATAATGTGTAACAGTCTGAATGTTAAGCATTCTTAATACTGTATAACAGTCTGAATGTTAAGTATTCATAATACTGTACATGAGTCTGAATGTTAAGCATTCTTAATACTGTATAACAGTCTGAATGTTAAGCATTCTTAATACTGTACATGAGTCTGAATGTTAAGCATTCATAATACTGTATAACAGTCTGAATGTTAAGCATTCTTAATACTGTACATGAGTCTGAATGTTAAGCATTCTTAATACTGTATAACAGTTTGAATGTTAAGCATTCTTAATACTGTATAACAGTCTGAATGTTAAGCATTCATAATACTGTATAACAGTCTGAATGTTAAGCATTCATAATAATATGTACTCTGAATATTTTTCTCTGAAATGTATGTTGATGTATTTTAGTACCCTTAATAGGTTATCAACCTGCATACTCTTTTCTGAGACTATCATTCTGTCCATAAGCTTGTCTGTCTGTCTGTCTGCTCTCTACTTTTGCTCTACACACTGATGGCTTTGTGTTTAGGTGAATTTGGTCCATTATCTCTCTATATGGATAATTAACAAATATAAGAGGCAAGTCATTTGTACTGAATGTACTTTAAACTGAATCAATTTATACATGCAGAACAATAATGTACTGATGACAGTATTATGTATTGTTGTAGTAAATGTATTTTTATTGTATTTGCAGGGTGTAAGAAAGCAGGAGAGATGTATTTATCTCTATTTACCAACCTCATGCACAATAAACCCAGTTTCTTACAATAAATACTGGACTTAATTTTCTATTCTGGGAGTAGAAGGCAAGTGCTGTAACACATACAGAGTTTGAACAAAAACTATTAGAATTGTAACCATAACTGATATTTTTTGCAAATTTGGTCTTTTAAACTTCTCTCAATGACCCCAAAAAGTGAGTGATGGAGAATAACCTTCTTGTGCATGTTTACCACATGGACATGATAAATCACATATCTGTCACACAGACATGATCGCTAGATGCTTACCACATGGACATGACAGCTACATGTTTACCACATGGACATGATGGCTACATGTTTACCAAATGGACATGACGGCTACATGTTTACCATATGGACACAACAGCTACAGGTATACCACATGGACATGATGGCTACATGTTAATACATGGACACGACGGCTACATGTTTCCCACATGGACACGACGGCTACATGTTTCCCACATGGACACGATGGCTACATGTTTACCACATGGACACGATGGCTACATGTTTCCCACATGGACACAATAGTTGTGCTTACCACATGGACATTATAACTATGTGTTAACCTTACCCCCCAAAAAATATCAAGAATATAATAAGTGATTATGCTTGCCTATAATAAGTGTCAACTGCCATAGCAGCCACTGCAAACATTATCATGCACAAAATAAATTCAGACTAAAGTTAACCTGACATGTAAATGTTGTGCCATGAGACAAGACAGAAAAGATACAAAATAATAAAAATGATGTTAAAGAATAATCAAAACATTTCATACAAAAGTCAGATATGATAAATTATCATGGTTTTCAAATGAATTGGTTTTGCTGTGTTACTCAACCCAGATACTCATGAGCAGAGCACCCTTCAATTTCAATCCAAAGAGTCAATGCAATTAAATTAATGAAAGGTACTTTACTGACATTTGTGATGGTTTCTGTTAAAATGATTAATGAAACTAATGATTTAAATTTGTTTTAATTGATTATACAGAGGATCAACAGTTTTGCATTTGAAGCAAAACAATGATGCTAATGAAGGAATGATGTTTACTTTTAAATGACAGTGTATGTTATGATGACTTTATTAGATTAAGTAATTGTCAACTGATGTGGCCTTTCATTTGGACAAAATTAATTTACTGAGAAATGAACATCAAACACAAACTTTATTTAAGTCAGTGAAGCATAAAATATTGGCCATAATGATCTATTTTTGCAATATTAGTGCACTGTTTACTAAGATGTACCCACTTAGAAAATTTTACGATTCTTGATAGGATACATGGCATGCAAAAACCATTGTGGACATAGGACAAGGTAAAAAAAGAAACTTAATCTAAAGAAGTAAAATATGAAACACTTTGTTTGTTGCATGGGAATAGTACAAAGAAAGATGTCTAAAATCAAACTAGTCTTCTGATTAAATCATGATCAAGCACTTGAGATATAAACATAAAACAAAATTTAACTAAAGCCAATGAAGTGTGAAATATGGGTAACAGTGACTTACTTGTGAGATGAGAACACAGGACTCATCTTGATGCATCCCCTTACCAACTTTCATGATCCCAGGTATAACAGTATTTATACAGCATGCAAAAACTGTGGTCATGAGCTTAACACAAAACCTTAACCAAAGCCAGTTGAGATATGAAATGTAAGTCACATCAACTTTCTTTTTTTGTAAGGGTGTGATAGTAACAAAGATACATACAATCATCTAGCCTGATAATTTTTATAAGAACAGTGCTTGAGAAGTAAACAAAACCTAATATGCAAAAGAGTGTCAGGGTGAAATATGGGTTACTGTGACCGACTTTTGTGATATGGATATAAAAGTCGAGCTGTATCCTCCCCACCAAATTTCATGATTCCTGGTTTTACAGTATGCATAAAGGGAGTGCAAACAGTATGTGATCAACAGCTAAGTGCAAAATCTTCACAGAAAAAGTACAAAGAAGTAGCAGTGGATATGTATATAAAACGTTAGCCCCTTCCCTGGGCTAAATGCTGTGAAACCCATTCAAAACTGTTGCCAAGGACATACAAAGAAAGACTGAGATGCCATGTCTGTACATATAAACAGGCTTTATCTGTATGGATGCCAACTCTAGTACACTAGCTCTTCTATACATTGTATAGGCCTAAAAACAAAATAAAAACCAGTCAACTTACTGAAGTGGCTGTAGACTGTGAATTCCTAGAACTTTGGCTGGCATTTTGATTGTTATCACCAAAATTGGCAAATACTGCATCAATTAAATCCTCTTTTTCACGACAAGCACTAATGTCAATTTTGCGTTTGTGCAATAGGGCTTTCAAGTCTTTAATTTTCCAATTCATCAGTTCTGACCGCGTGAAAGTCCCTGAGATTAAAGTTTGGCACATTTTACACTGCCATAAACTATTCAAATCACCTGGATATGACTGCTGCTGGAGCATACAATTTGAACAGAAGTTCCTTCCACAGTCTTTACATATTTTCTGAAATATAAATGAGTAGTTATGGTTCCAACATCAAGAAATTAAGTTTAAGTATTGCCATTTGGCTTCTTTTTTTCATGAACATCACAAACAAATACACCTTTCCTTTGTAATGACTCTGTATCATGTAAAGTCTGTATAAAAAAAATTACAATAAGGGAAGTTCAAATTGTCTCCCCTTAGAGGCAAAATATAGATGGCCTGATGCTATTTTGAATCCATATCTGAGGTTATAAGAGCCAGGTCTCATCCAGTGACTCTTGGTCACAAAAAGTTATTTTAGTTTTCTTTGTCTGGCAATTCTTCATAATATGTAATGTCAATCCTTTAGTATTCAATCACTGCTTTGTTGGTACCAGCAGCAGCCAAAATTGCTAAAGGTGATCAAAATTTACCATCAAATTAATATTTTCAGATTGAAAACTATCCCAATTATCTGGTAATTTCTGCCTCATAGTTTTTGCCAATTGTGAGTGTACATGTATTTCTGATCCTCGGTAAATGATAAAAGAGACATCTTTTTTTTTGCAAACTTGCCCTGACAGAAATGCTTTATTCAGCATGAAATATAAACTATTTATTACTTGAAATGAAAAACAATAATTCTGACAAAGATTGTCTGTGAGGAACATTATTAAATAAAACACTTATAGTCATTGTTCATTCCAGAAATGTGAAAGATGGGGCCCAATGACCCCTACCAGACTGAAATGAGGTGCCCAGTGGCCCCAACCAAATTGAAGAGTGGGACCATATGGCCCCTACCAGATTGAAAAATGGGGCCCAATGGCTCCAACCAAATTGAAAAGTGGGGCCTAACGGCACCTACCAGACTGAAAAGTGGGGCCCAATGGCCCCTACCTGATTGAAAAGTGGAGCCCAATGGCCCCAACCAAATTGAAGAGTGGGGCCCAATGGCCCCTACCTGATTGAAAAGTGGAGCCCAATGGCCCCAATCAAACTGAAGAGTGGGACCCAATGGCCCCTACCAGATTGAAAAGTGGGGTAATTTAGAAGAAAACAACAGGTGGCAAATATCTTACAATACATGTATTTTGTTTATTTAAGAAATTCAAGCATGTATCACTAATAAAGCACATCTCTGATTTAATGATTTCTGCAATAAATATTCAGTTTTCCAAAATTACATGCCTTGAATCAATCATTGTAGAGTCAAGCAACAGTTTGGTTTTCTACAATTTCCTCATCCACTAAAATGCTGAATCCAATGTTCAGATCATGGTTATTTTAGTTGTGTTACAACTCTGTTCTTAAAATAAGTAACAAGAAAAAGCAAAAACCCAACAAGTTTTGTATAATTGAAAATATAACTTATTTCACTAAAATACAAAGTGAAAAAAAAATAACTTACAGTATTGTGAACAAAATCCTGAAGTCATAAATAGTAAAGATAAAAGATCTATCAAGTACAAAAATATTACATAATCTGAATGATTTTGAATTTTTTTCAAATGATGGTCAGCAATGTACTGATGTATTAACAGTACTGAAGAATCACTATGATATATTTATGATATATTCATAAAATGTCTTTAAATCAATTCACAGTAATCCAGTAACAGATATAAATCCAAATAGTCATTAAATGAATTCACAGTAATTCCATATAATTATTCCAACTATTCTGAATATTTTGATCACTGAAATTCCAACAAATGACTAAATTCAGTAAATCGATCAATCCTCTCAATATAAATGATGGACTTCCAAGACTGGTAGTACTACTAAGAATGCTTAATTCTATGCAATAATTCTCTTATACAATATGCTAAGACACATTTACTAAAACATACAGATGGTTGAATCATTCATTTACATTGCACATGGAACCAGTCAACAAAGGTCATGTGGGTTGCACTAGATAATCAGAAATTATGTCAGTGTGATCTTTTTAGAAAACCTGTGACCTGCAGTAGGATTGTGTGATGTTTACTTGGAGAACTCTACCTTGAAACATATGAATGGATCTATGCACTATTAGAGTGACTCATTATACAGTACTAACACATTCATTTAGAAAACCAGTATTTAAAATATTATCAAATAAATAACCCTTACAAACTCTGATCATGCATGATAATACACATAATATAGATACACATTACAGTTGACATTGAAATACTACACACCATGCTACAGAAATTAATATATTTATGACCAGAGTGACACTTTTAATTATCAGTCTCCCTTGTCATCAGCCTTCCATGCTGGGATTTGAATTCCTCATGTTCTAGTAACCATTCTAATCCATAATTTATTTTTGATCATTTTACTCCACAGTTTTTCCCTGTACACTTTGGAAATAATTACAGCAGTGTTTCTGTTGAATATTTCATCTATTCTTGTTTACATTTTCTATGAGTGATAATGGATCATGCGCTCTTGATTGGTACCCTAACTAATCAAACTCAATATGACATTTCTGTCAGCCAATCAAATTGATCCTCTTTTGCTTCTTCAGAAATTAGTGCACTCTATACAGTAAGCCTTGTATGCCCTCAATTCTGTCTAAAATCATCTGCTACTATCTTTTATCTTTTATTATTATGGTCCTTTTCATACACCCAATGGACCTCATGGAGGGAACTTCCTTGCACCAATGATGGAATAAAGTCATCAGCAAAAAATTTCACAATAATCAAATCAAGATCCTGAATGGACAATTCCAGAGTGCTGCTCTTTTTCTATATACCTAAATTAGAGGTTTATAAATAAATCTCTATTTATCTATGCAAAATATATAGTGACAACTTGTTAAATTCAACCACCAACTTAGCACTAGTGTATTCTGATGAAGGACTACTGCGAGTTCTTGACTGGTCATAGTTGATCCTGGAACTGAAGAACATTTTGCCACTGATTTTGTAGAAATTTCTTTATGGACACTTTGCTTTTTTCTTTACTCCAACCTAATCCAATGAAAACTTTTTGCACTGATGTTTGTCTTAATTGTCTTAGGTAATGATTGTATCATATAGTTCTTGTTAAGCACTGTTACAACTTAAGGACATAATTCTTGTAAAGCTCTGTGTTACAACTTTGGGATATAATTCTTTCAAAAAGCACAGTTACAAATATGGGATATAGTTCTTTTAAAGGATTGTATTACAACTATGGAATATAAATCTTTTAAAGGACTGTATTACAACTAAGTGATATAATTCTTTTAAAATACTGTGTTACAACTATGGGATATAATTTCATTTAAAATACTGTGTTACAACTATGGGATATAGTTCTTTAAAAGCACTGTGTTACAACTATGGGATACAATTCTTGTAAAGCACTGTGTTACAACTATGGGATATAACAAGGTTCATACAGAATTCTGAATGATAAATTCAAAGACTTTTCCCAAACTTTCAAAGACCACAAACATAGATTTCCAAGACCTGTTTTTGCTAACATTTTGTATACAAGTCATGTTATATGAGAAAACAATGAATGCAAAATACTACAATATTGTTTAATGATGAAATTTAAACTACAATTAATTTCCTAAAATACATACCCCCTGAATCCTGCCCTATGGAAAGAAAAAGTTTGTCTTTTATGTCCTAACAAACTTGGACAATTTTATTTGTGATTATGGAAAGAAATTAAAATGTTTGGGTTTATTTCAATTTTCAAAGACTTTTAAAGACCTCAGGGTAATCTGCTCAATTTTCCCAAACTTTCAAGGCCTTGAAAATGCTACCTCATTTTTCCCAAACGGTCAAAGACCTTCAAAGACCGTAAGAACCCTGTATAATTCTTGTAAAGCACTGTTACAACCATGGGATTTGATAATTTTTGTAAAAGCACTGTACTACAAATATGGGATATAAGTCTTGCAAAGCACTGTGTTACAACTATGGGATGTAATTCTTGTAAAGATTACAACTATGGGATATAATTCTTGTAAAGCACTGTTACAACTATGGGATATAATTCTTTAAAAACACTGTTACAACTGTGGGATAAATTACTTTTAAAGCACTGTGTTACAACTAAGGGTCAAATATTTATAAAAAATAATTTGGCTTATGGCTAAATAGCATCACTGTTCTTTTTATATCAAGAAAGGACCTTTAAAACATAAATTATTTTGTGACAAGATTAAATGTGTGTGCATCTTGGTACATGTACATATGAGAAGTATTCTAATATTTACCTCTCTGAGAACTATTTTAACATTTATTAAATTTATAATACGCATTCCTGCAATAGAATCTAAATATTCCATTTCAAATTAATCTTACGTTTCATATGAATTTGATCCATTATTTCAAACATCTTAAAAAATAAAAACATGATTAAAAATATTGTCTGGAATCAAACAAATAAATAATTTCACAAGGAAGTGAATTGTGATTTTGTTCTGAAATATATTCCAATTTAAAATATTTTCCTATTATATCTGTCTTCGGGATTCACTATATGCTGTGCCCTTACACCACTGACTGCTATTTTTCATCTTTGGTAGAAGAAAATTAATGCCATTGTACCTGTAAAGCATATAAAAAGAGCAAAGAAAATGAAGAAAAAAGATCATTACTGTTGATTTTAAACTGAATAAAGCACTAAATACACCATGCTCATTGCCAAAGATGCATACAACATTCACTGACAGAATTGTCTTACTAATTTTGATTAGCATAAACACCAATCAAGAGAACATAATCCAGGATCATTGAATAAAACTGAAAACAGGATGAAATCTTCAGCAAACACACTGCTGCATTTATTTCCAAAGCACAGGGGTGAAAAACTGCAGACTAAAATGTCCAATAATAAATTCAAGAGGGGAATGATGATTCCAGGAATTCAAATCCCAGTACGGAAGACCCAAGACAGGGAGGCTGATAATAATCACAGGTGCCTCAGTCATGATTTATTAATTTTTGCAACAAATATTCCCTTTTAAAGCATTAGAAACTTTCATTCAGTCCTTACTGAGTCAGACTATAGCATGGCTTGCTAAAATTTCCTTCTCAAGTAAAATAACCTTGGCTTGCCCTGAACAATGGATACGGTTGTTTTAGCGGGCAAGGATTCTGTAGAAAACCATGCTGTGGTCTAACTCTACAACAACAGATTTAAAGAAAATAATGTTGGAAAAGTGAACCTCTATTGCAGAAATTAATACATCCATGGCATGAGTGCTCATGATAATGTGTTTCAATTTCCTAAATGAACAAGATACAGATAAGGTTATTGGCGACACTGTGTTTTCGTAAATGACCATATTATTTGACACTACTTGGCTTCCCTTGATCTATTTCTGGAATAAACACTGTCTGTGCATGAACTATTATTCTGAACATTCATCAACGAAACTAAATATAAATTTATATGTAAATGAACGAAGATATACCTTTAACACAAAACATTTTTAAAAATAAAAATAGTGACACATTTTTACTTATTGCTTTTTGTGTCACTGACATAGTTATGGGATATATTTAAAGAGAGTATTATTTAATGTGGCCTCCAATGGTAACCAAAAAGGTCATCTGTAAATTCTTTATTAGCTGTGAAATTTATTTAAGGCATAAGTTTTTGTAAGCAGAGACTTATCTGACAACACACCATACCATAATGTAGAGTTGATTACCTATTTAATTTAGAAATGTGCAGTTAAACAGGCTGAACCCTGCCTTTCCATTACAAACACTATCTTTTTTGATAAATTCCTAATTCAGAATGCTTATTAGTTCAACATCTTAACTTACAATTCTACTTTATTAAAGGATCATCTTACTATATCAAATCATTACGAAATTCTTTTCTTACCATATCAAACATATATATATATATATATATATATATAATTTGCATTGTTTTGTTTTTTTTGTTTTTTTTTGTTTGTTTTTTTTTTCATTTCAATGTATGTTACTGTAATGTAACAATGTATGTTGGACTTAACCTTGTCCAAAATCAAGTTTATTTTCTACTTAACCTGAATTATTGATTTTTTTCAAATTCTGTAAACTACTAATATATAGCTAAGATATTCTCTATGTGTATGGATATATTAGGATTATTATCAATAGAAATAAACATGTTTATTTGGGTCTAGATTTAGATTATTGGGATTCCCCTAGTGTCCCTGGCATAGTCCAGGTTCTGTATTATAATTTTAGTAACAGACCTTCTAATTAATTATAACTAACATTTTATCTTGTAATCATTTACAACCTTTGAGACTGAAAATTTCCATTAACTAATAGTTTTTTCTTAGAAAATGCAAATTGTGACATGAGGTCAAATAGAATGCTATATAATCTTGTTACTGGAAAAACTGTTCATTCTTGCTTTAAGATCTAGCAGAATTAATTGTATCATTGTTGTGTCCAGTAGTTCATTTGGGCTGGAATTTATTTCTTCAAATTATTCGAGTTATTTTTCTCCGGAAATACAGAGTATTCACAACAAAATAAGATTCTTGGACAAAGACATTCACTGGGATTTATAGTGAATTCAAGCGTGGAATTATATTACTGTGATTCAACAAAGGACTATTGGTACAACAACTTAATACAGGCCACCACTGGCACATCAACACCTTCAGAATTGGACTTAATCTGGATTTCCAAAAAGTTTATTCAGAACTTTAATTATCAGGACTTGTGTCTGTAATTCAAGGATTATCTGAGATTTAATTCGCAATGCCATAAGTTCTTTTGTTTTTATATTTTCACATTGCATTCCACGGAAATAAATCATTTGTTGAAATTTACAAAGCTTGTTGCTTTTCACTCTTTCGTGTTACTTATTTTAAGTGCATAGACTCGTAATATCATTATTAAATTCTCTTCTGAGCAAATGAAATCATTACCAAATTCTTCTCTTACCATATTAAATTATTACCAAATCTCTTCTTACACCAAATTCTTTTGTTACCATATCAAATCATTATCAAATTTTCCTTTTACCATACCATATCATATCAAATCATTACCAAATTCTCCTTTTACCATATCAAATCATTACCAAATTCTCCTTTTACCATATCAAATAATTACCAAATTCTTCTTCTCACCATATCAAATTGTTACCAAATTATTCACTCACAATATCAAATCATTACCAAATTCTCTTCATACAATATCAAATCATTACCAAATTCTTCTTCTTACCATATCAAATCATTACTAAATTCTTCTTACCATATCAAATCATTACCAAATTCTTCTTCTTACCATATTAAATCATTATCAAATTCTTCACTTAACATATAAAATTACTAAATTCTTCACCTACAATATCATATCAATACCAAATTCTCTTCATACCATACCAAATCATTACCAAATTCTCTTCTTACGATATCAAATCATTACCAAATTCTCCTTTTACAATGTCAAACAACTACCTAAGTTTCTTCTTATCGTATGAAATCATTACCAACAGACCTCTTTAACTTTCAAGGTCATTGTAGTATTTGTTAGAAGAAAGTTGCTGGGTTCTATCATTCTAAGCTGTAAATGGTTTTCAACTCTACAAAGATGGTGGTCTTCCAAAACAGAACCAATAGACAGAAATAGATTATATGATAAAAGAATTCTGAGTACCTTTTTCCTGAATGTTGTGAATGCTTGTGAGCATCCTTCACACAAACCAATGTTAGTGCTAGTGGTGAATGTGGGTATGTTGCCATGCCCTGCATGTATGTGAATGGTGACGGGCGTGTCACCCGATAGTCCAGCCGACATGCGCGTTGCACCAGCTCCCATGGTTACGAAAATCACAGATATCTGAAAGAAACAATAATCCAGTCCAATTCAACAGTCATTATAATGGGTACCACTGAGTTGTGTCCAACTACAAACTAAACAGACCCAGATCTGCCATTGTACAGTGAGCCAGCTGATTATCTTCTATGTATTTTTAGGAGTAATCAGTACAACAGTCATGACAGACCCTCACCTACCAATGCATCATGCAATGGCAAATCAGGGTCTGTGTTGTTTGTAGTTTGATTTGACTTACATGTCAATTAACATGGCTATCCTATCTGTGATATCCCACAACATGAGGAAAAAATGGAATTTGTCTAATCTTACAGAGTAAATCTCAGAGTTTAATTTGTCACAGAATATAATTTTGTACGTTTTGTCAAAACAAAATACAGCTTAAGTGAGACCAGGCCAGGTCACCACAACATTTCTTTGGGCATGGAATTTTATTCCAATTGCTTTGATATGGATATATAACCTTTATCACATCCTGATATGCCATTAAATACAAAACAAAATGAGGAGCCTGTAGTTAAATGGCATAAAAATCCCCAAAAATCTAATTTTGTGCTTACCTCTTTGATCATTTTGCTATAATTAAAGAACTTTTGTAGTAATTTTCCAATTTACTAAATGCATTAACATTCTAGAACACAAAATACAATGCTGACTTTAAATTACTTGTGATCTTTGGCTACATGGAAGTGTCGCTATATTATATAAGTATGTTAATATAATCAAATCTCTATTCTCTATTCAGAAATCAAGCTTCTATTGGATTTAATGTGATTTAAATAAAATATTTACATTCATTAATATATCCACACAATTTCCAAAGGTTAAAATGAAAATAAAAAAATATGGTTTACTGGTTCAAGATTTTACTTGTACCAAAAACATTCACAGATAAATGGCGGGATTACACTGGATTTTGCCAATGTTGCAAATTGTGATTTTTTTTCTTTATTTGGCTACAAAATATACCATCTGGTGATTTTTTTGGGCAAGAATATATTTGGCTGTTAAAACTTGTACATATATACTATCTTGGGTCTGGAGTGGAGAAATTCAAAGGCACCATGAAAGGAAGCCTCAAACTTGATTATCAGATGCACTGGAATCTGTCATTATATAAACAAATTCTTTGTTCATATTGACAAACTATCTTAACAGTGCATTGTTATAGTATAATTCGCTTATGCTGATATCTGGCCTGAGTACTGTATGCTGTGATATAACTCAAACAGTGGGGCCCCGAGTGGCTGAGTGGTCTAAAGCGCTGATCGTTACGGATCACTGCCATCTCACCTCAGTCTCTGCGTGAGTTCGAGTCCAGGCTCGGCTAACGTGAGTACGTGAGAAAGCCTGCCAGTAGCTTCTCGTGGGTCGGTGGTTCTTCCCGGGGTTTTCCAGGGTTCTTCCTCCACCATTAATACTGGCCACCATGTATAGCCTATCTTGTGCTGAAAAATGGCGTTAAACCCTATAACAACAACAACAACAACAATAACTCAAACAGTTATGCTACCAGACTAGTTACAATTGATCCAACGTCTGAAGTCAGGAATAGGAATGGCTACAATCAAATAAATGACAGCATATTCTTTTTTCCCCCCCTTTTTTTTAAAAATGTAGCAGAAAAAATAGTTTTGTTGAAACTTCAAAGAAAACTGATTATTTCTGAAGCACCAATCATTCTCATAAATATCAAGCAAATGAAAACAAAATTCAGTCTCGATTAAAATTCTGCAATTATTTGATGTTGCTGCCCCAATAACAAAACAGGCATCGTACTGTCCTCCAAAGTTGGCCTTCAGCAGTACCTTTAATAACTCATGCACCCTTCCTCAAAAGCAAGCTGACTACAATCTTCAATGAAAACTAAGCACCTTTCATCAAAGGAAGTCATAACCAAACTTAAATACAAGCAATGGAATCTGATCAATGGTTGGATTTGCCAAAGTCATTGGAACACAATTATTGTGTAGTGAACATTTCCTTTCTCCATGTGATGTGCCTCATTTTCCTCCAGGACATAGCATAATAGCCATGGGCTAGACATAAGTAAAACAGGCATGAGGTCAGTGTGGCTAATTAATAGTTAATCCTTATCACTGTAATTATCTTGTGATGTACTTCAAAGAGACCGATGTTGTTTAAGCAACTGTGATTGTTCACTGAATAAAAGATACCCTATTCTGTCGTATGGGTGTTTAAATTAAATTGGTGTTGACATGAAGATAAATCATGACAGCAAAGCTTTTTCCAAGTCTGATTTGGACATTACTGTAAAATCGAGATGCCATAATAATAACTGCTGTTTATGTTTGCATGATTTGTACTAGGGCACTATAGTATAATATCAGTTGAGACTTTTTAATATAGTGAACAAAACTGTCGACTCATAAAATTGAGTATGATAAATCTGTTTTACAGTTTGGGGAAATGTACTTGTGATGAAAATGACACTAATGCCAACAAAAGAAAAAAAAATTAGGTGAAAGTTCCATTTGGTTGGCAAAATCCGAGTATCAATACCATAAGCTTGTGTGAATTCATCCTGACGACAGTTCACATCTGCAGTCTCAAGCTATTTAGGTACCACAATGCACCAAGATTAATTCATCTTTTCTACTGAGCCCACATTATATCCCACTTGTATTCCTTACGGCCAACTCTTAAGGCATTAAACACTGTTTACTAATTAATATATTTTTAATTTTAGCACATATGCTGCCTTGGATATTTTTTCATTCCTTCTTTGTTTCACTTAATAATGTTAAATTACATTTATGTATAAGGTATGGTGTAATGTCAGGTGTATACTCAAGTTTGTTTGGTGTGAATAGAGATGCTATTTACTTGCAGAGAAAGCTACATGGCATATTTACACACAAAAATACACAGCATTCTAGATGATCATTCTTGGGACTGAAACTAACTGTAGACATTTTTATTGTGGTGGTTTATTTTCTTGTTTTAAGTGTTATTGTAGGGGTACACACATTTTAAATTTACATGTTTAATGTTTAAACTTAACATTTTATTTACTTAAAACTATTCTCTTTTCAATGTGATATTATAAATGGATAAGAACTAAATTGTGATATGCAGTAAAATAATTATATACTTTTTCATGTTCCTTTCTATCTTTGTGAACATGATGGACTCCCAGTTTATGCCTGAGACTCTCAGAAATAGGCTGGGGACTACTGAGTACCATGACTGAAGAGTCCAGGACTCACATCCAGTAGCTGTTATATATTTCATAACTAAATTAGCATCTTCTACAATTATTTCTTATTTATATCAATGTATTAAGATTTTCTATCTAATGACAAGCAATTTACTTTCATAGTAAATTTTTAATTATCCTTTAAGAGTATCTTGACAATAACTTATTTTGACGTATATCATTTTCTTAACTTGTTGAAAATGGTAAGAATTTAAATGATAATAATAATAAATAATAATAATAAACTGAAATTAAAACCTTTCTCCTGTAACTTTGTCTTTTGTTCCTGATTATTTACAGTTTAAGAGAAATGAGTTTTGAAGGATGACAAACAGTACCGAAAACATTCAAGGACTGATGTTCAGCATATTCACATTCCTAATTAATTGCTAATTAATTTTTAATGAAAAACTTCATAAGCTAAATCTAATATTTTTTACTTACAAATAAACAATTTTATTATAATACCATCCAGCTATTTCCCAATTTGATTCTTTTAACTTTTGCGACAAAATCTCTCCCAAAAAAATGGCTGCAAGCATGACAAGACGAGTATGAAGGAATATATCACTGGTATTTCACTTTTATCTATATCAATAAATATGTTGACGCAGTCACACTGGACTATTAGGCAATGGGTAGTGCATGGTCAAGAATACATGATCTACAGCAGTAGAACAGACAAAAGAGTAATCATTATGAACTCTCAAGGTCATGCAGTATTACTCAGAAAAAAAAGTTCATATTTTCCCATACAAATGCAGTAACCTTTCTATTACATACTTATTTCATTTTCCTACCTAAGGATTAATTTTATTATTAACTTTTACCAATTTCTGGCACAATTCATGTAATGAAGTCACTCAGTTATACTTGATTTTATTCGACTGGACTGGTTATGATAAATTGCAAATTGGTCAGAACATAAAATATAAGGGTGAGATTATGATTGTGAGAATCAAGAATGTGTATTTACATATTAGCCATGGAAATATCATATACTTATACGTTTTAAAGTATATAAAGGTCTAACATATACAAACGAGGTAAAAGCTGTCCAATCAAGTATGACCGAGTAACTAAATTACATGAATGGAGCTATAAATATAAAAATGTATATAATTCCTATAAAAATCACTAAAATCAAATTTTATTTTACTTTTTGATCATTATTCAAATACATTTATCTTCATGAGTATTATGGTACAAAATATGCGTATTTCGGTGGTGTATTTCTGTTTTTGAGTGCATGTCGGTGTTTCTAGTTCGTCAAAACCGAGGAATTCATGATGCTATGATTAGATTTTTGACAAACGAGATTTTTGCATTCACTATTACTTTCTGAAATTAATGGCGGTGAAGAAGAACAGCTTTAAAGCTACAATGTCAATGTTGGCAGGCTGCTCTTCGAAACGGACCGTAACAATCAGAAAAAAGTGCCCGAGTAAAACTTTTGGTCTAACTAGATATTTGAAAATTCTGATTAAAAACAAGAACACGAGAGCTGAAAACGAAATCTACTAGCAGAAAAACCCTATTTTTCAATTCAATTTAAAAAAAGACAAGTTTCCTTTCTATATTTATTTTGAGTCTTTGCCAATGACCGACAAGATTGAACGTCCTCTTATTTCTAACGGAATCTAGACAAAAATAAACGCAGAAAAAGCAAGGTAATGCAAATTACACGTTGTCTTCAGAAAATACTATGTTAACTGACCTTTCAGACAGTTAAACAGGTATAAATCTTATTCCAATTTAGCTATAAGTCATTTCTTCGGTTATAAAACGAAATTTTTCTAAGGTTTCCTACACCATAATATCTCGCAACTTCAAACTTCCGGGTCATCACTATTGTAAAGGTTAACGCGAGGCCTAATATGTAGCTCAGGTGGCGCTCCAGATATTTTACGTACTTCTGAGAGATTAACAGGTGTAAGGTGAAGTTGTTTGCATTTGCAAAATGCACAATGGAGAGAATGTTGGCATACATTCCATGTACTGTAAATAAAATTTCTTTACATATTGTGCTTGTGGAAATTCTGTATGATCAAAGCATTCAGTTGACCAAAACGACAGCTCCCATGTGTTCTAAAAATGAGCCGGAATTAGTCCAAAGAACACAAACTTCAGTAGTTAGTAGGAATTAGTCCGATAAATCAAATCCAACCCCCAATCCCGTGTTGATATTGATAGAGTTTATGTGGGTTTGACGGTCCATGTATTTACCACGAACCACCACCACAAACCTACCGCAAACCACCTTTATAAATATATCAACTCTTTTTTTTTTTTTTTTCTCATAAAATGTGGGTGGTGGAGTTGAAATATATTTACAAAAAAGTATTTAATGTTACTCAGATGCACTGAAATGAATCTGAAAATCTAAAATGACTCTGAATATGTGCATATTTTTCACCAGTTTCCAGTGTCAGTAACAGACACGAGTCATCGGGTAGTAGTTTTTTTTTCTTCACAACAGTTGGAAAGTTTATTACGAAATAAAACGAGACAACTCTTTAAATGGACTACGGAACTTCGAACAAGCACGGAACAAACGTATCGAATAGAATGTTAAAGAAAATAGCAAGACTAAAACATTTGCTCAGAAAATATTTCCGACGATATGTTAGAGATAATTGGCATTTGTGGGAAACATACGTTTGTAAAGTGAATAATAGAAGATAGAAAAAGTGTCATCCATCATATTATAAAACGACAACGAAATAACAGACTTACATTATTTGGAGAAAGAAAAACACGGGACATTTGAATTTCACACCAACTGTATACAGAAACCAGAGTATCATAAGGTAAGACATCAATGAACATCCACTTTTTCGGCCCGTGTTCTTGTACAAAGACGCAAGTTATAAGACAATACAGAACATTACTATCCCAAATTGCATCCAAACTCGAGAACATCAGAAGTGTCGAAATAAAACAACACAAGCAAGCGTCATTTTGTACAGATTAAAAACCTGCCCTGACCAGAGCTGTAGCAGCAGGGAGGGCGAATCCTACAACTTTCGTTTTTTTAGAGCGGTCAGTTTTTGAAAATAAAACTTCCTACGAAAATGAAAATATAATTTCAATAACGTCAAACCGAAGCCTCTAACCGACCGAGACTTCTCTAATTGGGTTAGCTCGTTTTTGTTATTGACGCTTTTGACGTTTGTGTTTTCATTTTTAATGTGTGCTCGTTTACCCGTCGGACACTCAATTTTTGTCGTCGCCCTCCCTGTTGCTGTCTCTCAACCAAAAATTTTATCGAGACCTATATGGTATCGCGACCGAGGATCGTGTAAATTTATTGTGATAAATCCGTGTGGGGTAGCTTGCGCTTTTGAAAAGAAGTTTCTGAATTTAATCATATCCAAATCCCCTCAACACCAAGTCTGATGAATGTTTCGCAGAGTATGTCTATCGACTCCATTAAACACAACTAAATTATTGCAGTTATCTCTGATCACTTTAGGTATTTGTGTATATCGCTGAGTAACATAAATTACGTCAGTATTTTTGTGTCTACCTCGGGAAAATATTGGAGCTGGATTTGATTGTTTGTCCAGCATCACGTCATCTACGAGATTATTAATAAATCAATCAAGGTCATCTACAGATGTGGTTTCATCAATATCGGTGATAAAATCAATAATATCATTACTGTCTTCATCCGACGAATTCGCTCCTTCATTAAAATCTTTAAGCACATCAAATCATAGCTGATCATCTACGGATGGTGCCACTAAATACGACTTATTCCACTTGAGCCATCTCATTATCAGGTTAAGCAACAATTGCGTCTTACCAGACCAAGATGGACCTATTACAATTGCTCTGATAGAATTTGGTAGCGCTGGATGATGCTTGATTGGCTCTTGCTTTCATGTCGCTGAGAAATCAATGACACCAATATTGTACAAATATAATAAATAATATGGATTTATATTGTGTTGGATGCAAAGCACCCCCCCCACACACACAAGTGGATTAACAACAATAATAACACCCCCCCCCCCAATAAAAGGGCGCTTATAGGCAAGTGTGTAAAATGTGGTACAAGCAAATACAGATTTATTTCGTCTCGTACGAAGACAGGTGGTGATATCGCTGCTTCACTGGGAAAATTACCAGGGACTCCATGGGCTAAATATCCAGGAGATAAACGTCTTCCTGGATATAATTATTGTGGTCCTGGAACCCGACTTGATATCCGACTTGACGAACGAGACCAACCAAGACCTGGAGAGTATCCAATAAATGCGATTGATCAGGCGTGCCACATTCATGATGTCAACAACGACATATCGCAGACGTGAAGTTGATACACACCTTAAATTCTGTAAAAAAAGAAATCTCTCAGAGAATCACTAGCTAATTGACTGGTAAGATCTGCGATGAAAGGTAAACTAGTGCTAGAGGCTGGTAATTAATCATAGATAACTATTATAATGGAATCGATTTATTATAGCCCAAGAGGATATTGGAGGGGTAGAGCAGTGATTAGTAAACTTGCTGATGCAGCAAATGTCACACGTTCTGTTTGCTGCAAATTGGTTTGCACGACAGGCAATATGGCAAATTTATCTACCACCACCTAAACAAATTCAGTATGCACATTTTGATGTCAGTGCTCCCAATGAAGTTCATCAAGCAGATATTTTCTTTTTACCGCATGATACTATTAAAACACGTAGAGCACATATAAATACGCGTTAACTGTCGTTGACGTTGCAGTTAGATATAAAGAAGCAGAACCACTATCAACAAAAACAGCAACTGGAGTTGCATCTGTTTTTGAACGAATATATCAAAGCGGCGGTCTACGATGGCCACAGCTTATACAGGCTGATCCTGGCAAAGAATTTCTTGGTGCAGTAACGTCGATGATGAAACAACATAACGTCAAAGTCAGACGAGGACACACCGCAATTCATCACGATCAGGCAATCGTTGAGCGATTTAATCGAACACTTGCTGAGCGATTGTTTGGATATCAATATGCGCAGATAATATCCCTAAATAAAGTTTAGAAAGACATAAGATCTCGCGAATGGGTTGCAAGACTACTAAGTGTGATGGCTGTGTTAAATAATGAAATTACTCCTGCAACTTCTATGAGACCCATCAGCGCGATCACAAAAAAACATATACCAGTAAAACTACGTGACTCTTTCTCAAAACAACCAGTACTAGGTAATGTGACTGTACGATATTTATATGAACCTGGTGAACTTGAGGGGGGTAAAAAAGGAGCAACTGATCCTATTTGGTGTGTGGCCACACATAAAATTTCCAGCGTGGTAAGATCTACGGTAGACCTGCAATTTACAGACTAGATTCTTTTGCTCCTCAACGTGGATTTGTACGTGAACAATAACAAATAATTCCTGAGGATACACAATTACCACCGCCTTCACTTTTGTGAACTGGCTCATCGACGTCGATTACATTCAAGACAGGTCAGCATCACATTTTCGCGTGTGTGACCAAGACTACTATTAATTCTATCCATAGTGAAATGTTTTGAATTATTATTTGAATACTGCCACAACACTTTTGTTACAGCTCGCACAATAATTATTATGTCGTTGTTTCAGTGTCATGATAAATTCGGGCATCGAGATCAAAGTCGCGCTTATTTTTTTCTCACATTGCTTATAACTAGCTAATTTTTTCTTACTACATCATCGCCAACATCTTAGGTGTCGCCAGTAGTTTGATTATTATTTACTGTGAAGTCTATGATAACCCTCCGCACCTGACATATTCTTCTAACTCTCTTTACCGCGAGATAAACTAAATTTGACCATTCGATCCGATCATCGACAATCTAGATATTTGTGTCAGAAATAGTAGATCCTTGTGATGAATGAATCGTTATAGCATATCCTAGAGTCCACGGAGACTTATCCATCGTTAACGTGCTCTGAACAGCACTCACAGGAACAGCAACAATACATTAAGAACGAGTTTTTGTTTCTCCCTTGACTCTGTCAAGGTTCTAGGAATCTCAACAGCAATATTTTGTTTGCGTGTATCTGCTGGGCGATAACACCATGGCACAGGTGAATCGGAAACTTTTCTTTATCTAACAGAAATAATTGCTGTTGAAGTGTATCACGAACTATCTTCCGACTTGCAACTATCAAATCAGCAGGTCTCCATAAATTCCAAAACTCATTCATCGTAGTCTCTGGAATTACTTCACACATTATTTCACATTGAATTTTATCTGGCTGCAGTCTCATTAACCTTTTAAAACTCTTTCAGCGGTTCATGAATAGCTCTATGATCATCAATTATCTCCTCATAATAATCTACGAACTTTTTTTTAGCGATTCATGCGGATATGATCCAACAAATGGTGGTGGTTGACCATGATCGCCACATATGATAACAGCAGTATTTTTTGTCAACAATCAACCAAGAAATATTTTTAATACATCTAGCGACACCGTGCATATCTCATCCCAGATAGTAATCTTAGGAATACATTTCTCACCCATTCGCTCAGGAGTCCATATATCTCCTTTCCATCGAACGAAGCTGTGATAAGTATGAGATTTAACATTTCGTTCGTTCATTTCTCTGGCAAGCCGGTGAGTCGGAGTTAGTACAACCATATCAAAATTTCGAAATAATTCAATCGCACGTGTTGTTTTACCAGAACCTCCGGGTCCTTTGAGATAAACTGTCTTATGTCTGGTCACATGATTATATACAGATTAGCCGATGAAAGTTTTACATCTGTTTATTTTTGTAATATATTTCCTTAGGTTCAACATCGGCAGATTCAGAATAACTAAGTATCTTTTCGCGCTTTATTCTCCATTCGCCCCATGATGCATCAGCTCCGATACGTAATTATTTTAGTAATCCTGTATTTTTTATTGATATAAAATGAATCTGTAGCGATTCTAACTGTGGTATCAGAAAATCTGTTTATCATCGATAATAAATTTATTGAAAAGTACGCGAGCATTGAAGATCTTAAATGAATAAACCGTGGTGAGTCACCATCAGTGTACCTCACAAATGTACCTAATTTAGTTCCGTCTGATAAATTAACATTGTTCCGACTTATAAATGTTCTCTCTTCGTTGTATCAGCAATTATAAAATCAAGTTCAGCATCGTCGATAATTAATCTTGTACAATGTCGCTTTTATGATCATATGATCCTCCTTGTGTAAATTTACCAATTATTTTTTTGCCGAGATCTTTTGCAAGTTTATCTTCTAGATCGGTATTGTCGGATTTTCATCAGGGGAATATTTCTTTTGTTGTGGTAACCAAACTTGTTTCTGCGGACAATATGATATAATTGCTTCACTTACAACCAACGATATCAATATTTTTACATCAAGCATATATTGTAATAAAAGTATTGGAGCCCAACCGCGTTCGCTAAAATGTTTTCCAAACCAAACAGGACAACCGGATGAAGGTTTTCTCGGTGCAAATTCGAATGACTCGATACAGGCAAATCCAGTTAAATCAAAATCTGGCAAGGGTCCATTTATCGCAACTCTGGTCATCTGGTGTGTTGGATGTCCAAATCGCTTGAAATACTCAGAACACTCACCCGCTCCAAGAAAACTTCTAGGATAACATGCAACCATATCAACCGAGATAACATCTTTATAATCTTATTTAGTATTCCATAAACCGCCGTGTCCGTATTCGATGCAACTGCGTTGGACATCTTCAAGAAATTCCATCTGTGTTGGTTTCCATGAATTTTCATTCTGAGCAGCGTTGGTAGCTACTGACGGAACGGTAAAACAATTACTGAGTAATCGTTCGATAACATCAGTATCGTTCGTGTATTTCAACGCAAGATTTTTCATTTCGTCGTGGAGAGATTCTGAACGATAAATATGTCCATTAGGCTGTACAAACTGATCATAGTTCACAGATTCTGAACTTTGAAACAACTACACAGATACAGGGTCACTCTTACTGATATTTCTGATAAAATCAAACATATGACCGTTATAGAACTTAACAATTCGATTTCATGGAAATATTGTTACGTCGTTCGTCCACGCGTGTGCGTTGTGATCAATAATCTCTATCGGAGCTCCATTGTTTAAAAATATTTCGATTCGTACAAAACCTCTCCGGTCAGTGTGTTCACCTTTATTGGAAATGTTAATTTTTTTCCAGTTCAGCAACGTCCTTCATAGACGCTCCGGTATCTTTAACTGTTTCTGCCCACTCAGTTATTTTTTTTGCGTCTTAGATCCGTTAAACCGTTTTCAAGCATCGCGTTTGTGAAGTGTTCTGTAACTCGTTCAGCTACACAATTTAAGCGAGAAATTCTCATCGGTAGGAGGTCATCGACGTTAGATTTATCATTCAGCTGGTAATATCGCATAAACAACTGACGTCATAGGATATGCTCGTTCATAATAAGATCTATCAATTCCAGTCAGTAATCTTGGTTTTGAATTTTTATTTAACGTGACAATATTTCCAGTGTGGTGTAATCGAACAGGGTCACCTTTGTTACGGATGATCCATGTGTCGTCTGTCGCCACGATAAATTTTATTCTAAAAATATATTTTTGTTCGTGAGTTCGTAACGTGTCAGTATAATTAATAATTGTCTCTGCTCGCTTGTCATTCATTGTAGCGTCAACATCGCGTAAAATTCTGAATGTTGACCACACATGAGCTGCGTCATCGTCGCGAAATTCTCGCTTGGCTTCACGGATACGATTGATTAAAGTTTTATTTGTTAAATCAACCAGAGTTCGCCTCGGTAACTTAGGGGTAATTCTGTCAAGATCAAATCTGGCTTTAGAGGGCTTAATCGCAAATAATCTCGCAAATTCCTCCATATTATAATTGAGGCAAATATATATTTAAGTTGAAGATAAATTTTATATATATATATATATATATATATATATATATATATATATATATATATATATATATATATATATATATATATATATATAAGGTTATATATATAATGATTCAAGCAAAGAATAAATGCAAGTGGCTTATGATTGGTTCTTCAGTTCCTTGTAACAGGGCTTGCGTAGATGAATTCTGTGGATATCACATGCAAAGCGTGCGGTGAGTGAGTCTAGGACCAAAACCATGTTTGAAATGTGGTGTTGGGGTTGGAGGAGAAAAGCAGCTGTGTGTAAAATGCGGTGGTAAAAATCACAGAAAGCTGAAACGATATTATGATTTTAAAAAAATAACGGCTTCAACAACGTTGCTGGTATAAAAAAACATCGAAAAATATCTCACCAGATTTTCACTCCAACAATAAAATAATAATTTAGACAAATAATATTATTATATAAATGGAGCAAAATGAATTTGTGAAGCTTCCCATCATTGCAAACTATGAGGCATCTTGCGATGGTGTAATTAGGAACTGTCGACTAAAAAACAAACAGTCGGTGTTGTTGATAACTCCGGTTATCTCAAACTTACTGTTGGAAAAGAAAGATATTTATGTCATAAATTTGTGTATGAATGTTTTCATGGACTAATCGAAGACGGACTTGTAATCGATTACATCAACGGCAGAAAAACTTGATAATTCTTTGATTAATTTGCGGGCTATTACACAGAATCAGAATTGTAAATTTGGTGAAACTGGTAAGCACAAAAAAATTTCAAGAAGAGTCAATCTGTGAACGTGGAGAATGGCGAAGAAATAATATTTAAATCAATGAATGTAGCTGAAAATATTTTGTTATTGTCACCTTCAGTGCAACATGTCGCGGAAAAAATATATTGATCGGCGTATTCAAAGAAATATAAATAAAAAAATAACATTTCAGTATCTCCAGATTATGTTATATGCAGACACTGACAATACTGAATTTAATCTAACTCGATTTTGAATTTTGTTGTAGTTGTGCGCAAAAACACTCCATATGAAGGGAGATAACTCTGTCAAGCAAACCTTTCTCCGATACAGTGATTAAACAGTTGCCCCGCTTGTAACTGCGTAATATCATATGAATTCCGCGATTATTTTTATGTTGTTTCCGACTACGTCAGGGGATTCTGTCCCTGGCAAAGTCAGGGTGTGTCCCTCTCTCTTGCATGTTACATCTTCTGACTTCGTCCCTGATACATTTAGAAAAACAAGAAGCATATCGTTCACAAGTTTGATGTGCATTGTACATGCCTCCCCTTGCGTGTATAATACACGTAAGCTATTTTTAGATTTCAAGGTAAGATAGTTGTGCAGGAGTATAATAGACCTGCATGTACTTTAACTCCCGAATGACATCCGGCAGAAATGTATGTGTGATTATTAAATGCAGATATCTTGTACAGTGGTTGGAAATTGAAATAAATCCACACCGCAGTTATCGGAATTATACAACAATTGTGATTTATTCAGTATACTGATCGCTTGTAGGAATTGTGCCCGTTAGGTACTTTCATATTAATGTTTGCAGCATATATCTGTAAGGATAATTCGTGGTTCAGTGCTAACGTGGCGTATTCTCATACTCGAGGTCTGGCGTTCCAATCACGTGACTGATAAATTTGTCGACGGTGGGCGACAATTTCGCAATTTTTCATTGATAAGTGTGAGCTCCAGCCCAAGGAAAATTCATGTACACCTCCGCACCACGTCGAACAACGTGGTGGGTGCCGTTTTACACTCTCCCTGGGGTTTGATATTGAGGGTGTGTGTGCTTGAAATTGTGAAGCCGAGACAGCCCTCTGAATCTCTAAAATTTCGCCTTGCATTTCGGGATTCGCCAGGGGTATGTATATGCACGAATTTTGAAAACTGAAACCTCCAAAAATAAACAGTAGCGGTGAGCTCTCAACCTCATTGAAGGGTACCCCCACACAAGGGCATTCAGAAAGAATGTCAGCCAAAACGAAAAAAGCCTCATGAAGGGTGCCCATCGGCCATAAGAAAGGCCTCATAAAACGACCCTATGGAATTGCAAATACTGGCAAATGAAGGGATCTCGTGGAATGGTAACCGCTCATCATTACTACTGTTTATGTTTTGTTTACTTATTCTTATTTATTTATATTTTTATACGTTTATTCAGATTCAGATGTATTTTTATTTTTGTTTGTATTCTGATTCTGATTCAGGTTTATTTTTGTTTTTATTCAGATTTATTTTTATTTTTATTAGGTAAATATTTTTCAGTAATATTTTTATTTTTAGATTTTTATTCTGATTCAGATTTATTTTTATTTTTATATTTTTATTCAGATTCAAAAATATTGTTATTTATATATTTTTATTCTGATTCAGATTCAGAAAAACATATATTGTTATTCAGATTCAGATTTAGTTTTATTTTTATTCTGATTCAGAATATTTTTATTTTTATATTTTTATTCTGGTTCAGAAATATTTTTATTTTAAACAAATATTTATTATTTAATTAATTTTGAAAATATTAATGCAATCATTTCTGAGATTAAAAAATTAAATGATGAGGATATAGAATTATCTGAACAGTTCTGAAAAAAATCACAAATGATTTTGAAGAGCTACAAGAACGGAAATATGATGGAAGCTGAATATAGATTCATTAAATTATTTCATCAAGCCGAGAAACAATCTCTACTTTATGTCAATGATGAGGATATTCAAAAATTTGTTTCACTCGCAAAGGCGATTGAGAAAGTTAGATCAGAGTTATCATGCCAATACAAAAGAAAAACGATTGTGAGAGTTCACGTGTGGGACAGCTGAAAATATTTACGTACGACTGTAAACTCGGTGTCAAGGTCACTAACGAAAGTCAAGAGGGATTATGAAAGTTGTATTTATTTTGAATCAGATTCAGATTTATTTTTGTTTTTATTCTGACTCAGATTCAGATTATAATATTTATTCAGAATCAAAACTATTCAGATTATAATATTTATTCAGAATCAGAAATATTTTTATTTTGTATTCAGATTATAATATTTATTCTGATTCAGAAATATTTTTATTTTTTATTCAGATTATAATATTCATTCTAATTCAGATTTATTCAGAATATAATATTTATTTTGATTCTGAATCTGATTCAGAAATATTTTTTTTTATTCAGATGATAATATTTATTCTAATTGAGATTTATTCAGATTATAATATTTATTCAGAATAAGAAATATTTTTAATTTTTATACTGATTATAATATTCATTCTGATTATGATTCTGATTCAGAAATATTTTTATTTTTATTCAGATTATAATATTTATTTATTCTAATTCAGATTTATTCAGATTAAAATATTTATTCTGATTCAGAAATATTTTATTTTTTATTCAGATTATAATGTTTATTCTGATTCTGATTCTGATTCAGAAATATTTTAATTTTAATTCTGTCATTGATTCAAATTTATTTTTTATTCCAACAAAATGTAGCTATGAACGCATATAAAAACTTACTATCAAAACTTAATTCCTTAAATCAAGAAGGTGTCCGTGTTGGTCAGTAAGTCTGAAATACATTCGTGAAAACAGCGGATTATGACATCGTAGATAAACCGGATTAACAGGTACTGACACAATTAAAAACCCAGGAGGTACTTCAGGGGTAAATGAATATAAGATATATCCCTGTTGTGACTGCCTGGATCTTTCAAGATCTACTTGATAACTTCCATCAATATCATCACACACCAAATTGACTGCGATTGTTGATGTGATAGCGACTACACCTGGTGATATATAACGACCACCGCCGTCTTGATCATTGTTATGTTTGAGAATAATCGCCGGAGGGGACATTTTTCTCTATGCGGCAATAATCTGTGGACAGTATTCATCGATGATATCACTGACAGTTTTTTTCAGTTCATCGGCGTTAAATTCCGGAAGTTTAAATGTTGGCAGATCTGCCTCTGACAACGGAGTTGTTGCGGTTGAATATCTCATCAGGAATATTTCTTTATCTGAGAAACTACCGATTTTATCAGCGTCGCTGCTTTCAATCACTGCTCGTATAATCTTTCGATGATGATTCTCGAAATCCGATGTTAATTTGTTCAGGTGCTCTATTTGCTTGATGATTTCGCCCCTCAGATAATCGCTAATGGGGAAGGGGGTACTCGTTAATATAACGGGTAAATGACTGGCGTAGTTGGTTACTCATTTGTTTGTGGTCAGTATTCATGATTTTGAAATGATTTTCGAGATCAGATTTTGAAAACGAATATATTCCATGATTCCATACCAAGGTACCACATCTTTCTCCATCGTACTGATGAGGCTTGAGTATACTTCAAGTCTGAATTTTGGTATTAGTGTCCATATTTCGTAATCTGGAGTTTTTTCCCAGTATATTTTCTTGTCTACAATAAAATCACCGCGTTGAGGTTCTGGTGGTCCTTGAACAGGTGCTATCTCTAGCCATCTTAATACGGTTCTGATCGATGATTGATATATATCTAGAGTGTGGTAGGGTGCCGATATTTCTATCGCAGCTGATAATGTTGGTTCACGAACCGTAATAGCGATTTTGGATTCTTTTCCTGTGATAGATTTAATTCTGCGTTGGAATTCACTATTAATCTGTTCTATTTGATAACTGCCCGTAGGAATACTTGCCAATCTGGAGATCCATCAGATTTATTTTTATAAGAAAACACTAATGAGTTGTTTGCGGGCAAACCACCGAATGACTTTGATCTAATATTTGGCCAGCTGTAATACACTCGCAATTGTGCTAATGCTATTTCTTTGGCTGGAATTGCCGTTGGAAAGCTAACGTCGAACTCAGGATCGGTTGAGCTCGCTGATATCATCGTGGTTGTTGGCGGTGTTGTATTAGTGACGATTTTTTCTAGCAATTCTTGTGACGTAGTCATTAGTGACATTAGTATTTTTTACTTCCTGATTTAAATGA
This sequence comes from Megalonaias nervosa, assembly GCA_016617855.1. Taxonomy (NCBI): domain Eukaryota; kingdom Metazoa; phylum Mollusca; class Bivalvia; order Unionida; family Unionidae; genus Megalonaias; species Megalonaias nervosa. The sequence continues at coordinate 40,601 of JAECUM010013754.1, forward strand.
AGGTGACTCTGTCCTCGTCGGAGACGGCGGGGTTTGGTTTCCAGTTGCTTCATGGTAAACCTTAATCATTTCTGCGAATTCCTGATCTGATATTATTCCATCATTGAGCCCTGATGATATCAGCGATGATAATTTGGCATGCGCGTGTGTTGCCGCTGATAGCAACGTTGTATATTTGTGTAATTTATCAGCCGCACACGTAGATATCTTTTTTGCGATGATATTAAGAATACCAGCAACACTGGTTACAACTGCAACACCAATTCCTATTACTGGTACTATTATGTATGACGCTGATAATGATCCGATTATAGTTGCTGTTCCAGCGACTACCGTGGACACCGAGTATACAATTATATCAGTAACAACTATGCGTTTTCGGTATTTTTTCAGTTTTACTGTATACTCATCAATGATATTTTTCAGTTGGGTCTGCAACAAACACACTTGTTCGTATCTGTAATGTTGAGCTGCAACAAAGTCAATCGGTTGGTTCATTATATAATTTAGGTAGATGGTAGTTCGGCGACTAATTCAAGACACCAACAGTAAATCAAACCGAGGTTTTCGTCGTCGGGTTCCACCACGAATGTTTCCTCGTCGTCTTGCTCCAGTACTACTAACATAGATCCAGAGGATCCACCAACTGGACGTTGCAGTGAAACTGTGGTAGATATTGTAAATGTTGTAGCGCCGAGTACTGAAAATCTGTAAATGCCGAAATCCTTAACAAGATGTTTGATGGATTTATTAAGTGGTACCCATAATGCTGATCCAGACGCTACTGCATGTACAGGAACTGTACGATCGGTAATCTATTTGATGTCGTCGGTAAATCTTTTATATTTTGGAGAGTTTAATGTCGACGGCACCTGGATTTACAAAAAATTCATTAATAGCTCTATTTGTGTTTCTACGAAAATTTAAAAAAGTATTGACGTGACTAGGATAATCAGATCTAAATATGGCCAATTCATCATTGATTATCATTAACGAGTTCATCATCAGAATGTTGCTATCATCGACATATTTTTTGTTGCGGCGTCATCGTTTGTTTCTGGTTCTCTAAGACCAGTAATTTTATTATTAGACATGTTCAGAGAACCAGTCATTGTATCACCGGCGGATAGCAAACGATCATCGATCTCAGTTCTGATTGTGTTGTTGTTGCTGTCTACGCATCTTTTTGTTGCCAAACCGTCGTCTGATTTTGGTTCTCTCGCATTGATAATTGTATTTCTGCTCATACTGAGATCGCCATATATAATATGTCCAATTCTTCTGATTTGTCCAGCAATCTCTCCCATGAATGATAAGTCTGATTCCTCCGAGTTTTTAATTTTACCGCTCTTAGTAAATACAGCTAAGTTACTTCGATCGCATCTGGAACTCGCAGAATAATATCTGTCAACGGGATATTACTCGTTTTTAATCGTCTTTGTTGATCCTGAAAAACAATGACTTCATTTTGGTCCACCTCTGCGAGACGCAAAAGCTTACCTATCTCGTCCTTGACATGATCAAGTGTTGCATATTTGGATAATTCACCTTGAGGTTTGAGACTCCGAGAAGATCTTCCGAAAATATCTACCATTATATATTCACTAAGACCTGTTTAAAACGACGGTGGATGGCTATATAGTCTGGTGGTATAATCGTGCACGACTTTATGAGGCGGTGTTGTTGATGATGTCACAGCGTCGAGTACAGCAATTACTTCACGGCCATATATTGGCGGATCAGTTATTGTCTGTGTTGGTAATGTTGAATACCATACGGGTGTGTTTTGAAGTCCGACGACATATTTAAAAATTCCTTCGGTGGTACCAACCCATACGATCAAAATAAATAATTCCGCATGGATCAATCGCGTATGCAACCCAATGAGTACCTGGATCAGAACTTCCATCGAGATTAGTGATACCGGTTTCAACACGATTTGGTTGTTTTGGTAATTGATCACGCATAAAAACGCCTCTGAAGCTTTTGATGTTTAATCGCTTAGCAGCATCAAGTAAATCAAAATTGGACATGAGAAGTATCAACGATGTGTCCTGGGAAGTCTTAGACCTTTCCCCATGGTATGACTGTACCATGAATGAGCGGTTCCTGCCAGTCTTAGACCATTCCCCGTTGATTTTTGTTTGTTGAAGTTTTTATTCCTTTTCCTGTTGCTTTCTTTAATGCCATCCCAGCGGCAGTTCCAACAGCACCAAGTGCAGCTGCTTTTGCAATGGGGGGGGGGGGAGGGGGCTGCAGAGGCTATCAACGCTGGTGTAGCTGCGAGAAGTGGAAATATACCACACGTCTTGGCGGTGTCTTTAATGGCACCCGCAGACAGATTAAGTCGTACGCCGGTCTTTGATCGTTTGGCGTCATGCCTGAGTTGACGTTCTGTCAGTGATAGTTTATTTGGACCACCTGCGATCTGTGCTGATTTCAGTAATATTTTTATTCCCGAATTCTTTTTTGATACTGATTGTAGCTTTCTAATCTGACCAGGAGTCAGACTGACACTAACATGATGATATGACATTATAATATCATGAGCGATTTAATTACATGTTTGGAAAACATTTACATATTTTCTACTGGGGCATGAATGACTCTCATTCGTCCACCAATATCTTCAAGTAGCATTGTTTTGTCTGAGATTATAACAGCGATTGCTCTTTAACTTACACTTACATGTTTTCTACTGGAGCATCAATGACTCTCATTCGTCCACCAACACCTTCAAGTAGCACTGTTTTGTCTGAGAGTATGACAGCGATTGCTTTGTAATTAGCAATGGCTCCTATTGCCACACGAGCTCGAAAGTGTATATCAACGACAGATTGTCTAACTAAATCCAAACGTTCCAGAGAAAAGTAATAAATCAGATACAGCGTTGTAAAATCTAGCTGTGATATTTACAGACCAGAATCAATTTTTTGATCACGTCCCATATACGTCATCAAACAATGATATGCACGTGCTACATGATTATTTTCAAAATTCAATAATATATCCTCAGCTGGTTCTTGATGTCCATTTATTCTCAGTGAAACTTCAGTAATACCAAGTTTGTCAAATATCATTATGCTGTGTGTTTGTGAGTTTACTCGTGCAGCATCTTGGAAAGCAACAAATATATGTCGCGGTGCAAAGACACCTTGCTGTGATGCTATCTGTCATGTGAACAAACCATTAACGTTACTTTGAACACTATCTGTGGTCATCGTCAACCATGATAATGTTGATTTACCACCTTGACTCATAAAAGAGAGCAGACATTCTTCTTCAGGGAGTGTTGGAGTCATTACTGATATCCACAATGAAAGTTTTGTCAGTATTACTTTACCTGCATCACCGACGGGGCGCCAGATTGCATCATTGTCGGTAGCCTTTCGTACGAGTACAATTGTATGCTTGGCTCCGAAAATAACCTTTGTGACATTTCTGCAAAATCCAAAGATATGTGACAGTAGAATTGCACACGAAAAGCTTCTGCGGTTACCTTTCTACATTGATCGACGTGCTGTGAATCCTAAGTTGAATTCTGGATTAGCACAGTGAACCACCGGCCACACAGCAGCGTCAGCGGTGTCGTCGGCATTTCTTCGTCGTCTTATATCATACTATCTGTTGTCAGGGTGGTCAGAAGTATCCTTCACAAACGTCATTGACGGACCAGCTGATCTTGAATAATCATCGCTGTATCTTGCAAGGCCAAGTATCGTCGTGGCAACGTCGACGTCTTTCTGAATCGATTCAACGGGTCTTCCGTCGATGATATACGTAGCGCTGTCGAACAACGCCATGATTCCATTATTAACGAAACCAACCCTAACATCAGCTCTATATACAGTATCATCTGTTTTTAAATTTTCACCTTCTACTTCAATGAATGCTTCAGCGGGTAAGAAATATCTATTTGTATCCTGAACATGTAATTCGATTCTTCCACGCTGATTTGGCTGTCGTGCGTCATAAGAATAATATTGATAATCACGCATCGATTCGTCTTTGAGAACTGGTGCGTCCATGTCGAATGCGGGATTAGATACACGTTTGAACATCTTTATGATACTTGCTATTGTCTAACTCGAAGACCACTTCCTGCTATCAGACTAGCAGTTATATTTTTTTCTTTTTCTGATAGTGGTAAACCAGCCAATTCTGCTAATTTTTGATTTGCAGGTTGATTCATTATTTTACTAACATTTGCAGGCATAACTTCGGTGCTGGGTAATTTTACTGGCTGAGGTCGGACCGCCTGCGGTCTGCGTATTAATCGTACTAGTCTGTCTTTGATTGCTGAGAATGCTTTACCGGCAATGTCACCAACAGTACCAATACCTTTTTCACGAACAACGTCAATAGCTTACATTCTTAGTTGCATTGCAATCGGTATTACT
>JAECUM010013754.1:50000-91693 GCA_016617855.1 Megalonaias nervosa
AACTATACCCCAGGAATACAAAGATGCATCCATCGTTCACTTGTACAAGCGGAAAGGCAACAGACAATCCTGTGACAACCATAGGGGTTGTCAATAGCTGCAAATATAGAGGGGGATTACCGCCATAATTCTATGCGTGTATTTTCTAATCTTCCTTGATGCATTATTGTAAATGGCTGCTTGCAAGTGCTATTTTCATAATTCTGTACGTGTATATTGTATTCTTCATAGATGCAAACTGTACGTAGCAGTTTGCAAGTGCTGCTTTCCTTCTGCATTATTATCAATGGCAGCTTGGAAGTGCTACATTCATAATTCTAGTCATGAATTTTCTATTCTTCATTGATGCAAGATGTAAATGGCTGCTTTCAAGTGCTTAGATCTACTTTTCTTCTGCGTCATTACATATTGCAGTTTGCCAACAACTGAAGTGATTCTGTAGTTTGTCGTATGGCAAACGCTATGTCAGTTATTACAAGTTTTGTATATTCTGTTTATAAACTTGCCATATTATAATTGCATCATTCCAACTGCTGTTTTCATATAGATATGGCCTTGAAACAATGTAAATACTAAATTTTATCAGTATCGTCTTTGTTGTCCAACTCGTGTCGCCATCTGTTGTCATAATGGCATACTAGAGATTAGCATGATATTATGACAACAGACGGCGCTCTAAATTTCTAAAGTCTTTGCGTTACCAGAAATAATTAATGCTCCCCACAGAGCTTTACGGCAATCATTTTGTGTCGATAAACATTGCCACTCTTTTAGTCCCCTTTTTTAAGGTGTATGTTAGCAACGAAGTTTTAATCGCTCTCTAAAACCATGTGCTTTCTCGAAGATCTAAGTGATGTATATAGCACCTTACGTAAACAAAAGCGCATACACTACAGCATACACTACAGCAGGGTAGTCGATCTTCTTCAACCCTAGTTTTGACGCACTTAAGTATTTACTTTCACCGTTTAAGAAATCTACATCTTAGTGATATCTCTCATTTCTTTGGAAACATTAGTTATTTTAGCAAAGTAAGGATCAGAAATGACAATGATATATATTTCATCGTACTCTTCTTAACGAGCTTTCATCAGACGACCCCCGGTTGTAAGGATCGTATTATATGTCACCCATTTTGAAGCACCTCAAAGCCGTCTATCTTTTCCTGTGGTACATAAGCTCCGCGAAAATAATATATTTAAGAGCAATAGCACATAAAAAAAAGTTTATAGGTAAAATAAAAAATTAAGTAATCTTTAAAGTTTTCTTATTTCTTATTCCTAAAGGTTTTCTTATTCTTATCACAATCTTCATTTTGGAACATATTTTGTCGCAAAAGCCGAAATAATCAAATTGTGGAAAATCATGTTCGTATCATAATAAAAATGTTTACTTGTGATTAGAAGTATTAGATTTAGTGTACGATTGTTTTCCAAAATACTTAATTTGCATTGCTAATGTACAGTACCTCAACCTTTGAATGTATTTATTAAAAAAACCAGCCTTAAAACTGGTTTGCATCCTTTAAAACTTTTTCTCTAAAAGTGGAAATAATCGGAGACAAAAGACATAATGCTACAGGAGATTTTGTTTTTTATTTATTGTAATTCTTACATTTATCAACCAATTAAAAATAATAAATTGGTTCAAGAATTTTAAAAATATAAATATAGCACCCTTAGGTTCTTCTTCTTTGTCACATTAAAGATTAAAAAAAAAACTTTAAAAGAATTTTTGAAATATAAATGTAGTGAAGCACGATTCCTACTTATTAAGTGTGCTGCTATTTGCAATATAAAAGGAGTTTAGTGATTATCTATGATCAAAGAGAGAGAGAGAGAGAGAGAGAGAGAGAGAGAGAGAGAGAGAGAGAGAATGCACCAAAACTGCATATTTCATAAAGTTATTGTGATTGTATACATGTATCCTGGGTCGGTGAGCGTGTTTTAGGACAGTCTTTGGGTCTTTCCTTCAGCAAGCATCAACAAGAGGAAACAACTCTACTGATCTTACTCAATAATTATACAGGGTAGAATTTTACTGCTCACTGTCTTTTTATTTGGTTTGATTTTATTTAATTGCCTACATGTATCCTAGGTAGTTGAAGGTGTTTTGGGACAGCCTTTTGCTGTTTTAGGGTAGTGATGGGGTCTTTCATTTGGTGATAATTACCAACATGGGAAAAAATCTCCTGATCTTACTCGATAATTATATAAGGCAGGATTTTACTGATCACTGTCTTTTTCAAGGTTTGATTCAATATAATTGTATACATGTGTCCTGGCTATTGCATAATCATAAAATGCCATACATATATAAGAATTCTGTATAATTTGAATATTTACCTTACTTCTTGTTTTATATATATATATATATATATATATATATATATATATATATATATATATATATATATATATATATAACTATATAACTGCCACTGTAAACTTTAAGTTAACAATAAACGTTAATTTCATAGGGGATTAGAGAACAAACAGAATCTTCATCTCTGTAATGTACTCCCCCTCCCCCCTCTCTTTCTCTCGTGAATAAACAAGAAAGAGACAGTATGGCCTTGATGTGCAATTATCTGCAATTTGCTCAAACCTTTTGAGGTCTTTACTGATACAAAAAGCAGAATTTACACTGCACTCTAAAATAATAAACATGTTCTAAATTGATAACATTGTGAATGAGAATATACAAACACATTAGGACCTTAAACCTTGCTTGTAAGCGGCTACCCTATTCTGCCACTGTGCGGTAGCGGTAAATTACACCCACAAAATGTCCAAATAAAAATGGGGTGGGAAGGGTCAGCGGAAATATAACATTGTGTAAATACATCTAATTGTATACAATTTGATACATTTAATTTGTTTTGTGCCTCTTGCAGGCCACCTCTCTTCCGAATATTAATTCTGAGAAACCAGCTGACTGTAATGAGGTAACATAATTCGAATGATATTTTAAATAAGACGCCCAAACTTGCCGTAAGGCGGTATAACCTCTTGTTGCTAGGGTCAGGGGTCAGGGGAGTAGTCGTATTGTAAGAAATTGACGTGTCACAGCGCCATCTGTTGTCATAATGAGGCATTATTTTATGCTAACTTCCGTGATGCTAACTTGCAACGTGCTTGATGCTACATTACAATCGTGATTTTAGAAGGTGCAATATGTGTAACTTGTGATATAGCAAATTTATAAATAGAATATTAAAACTTAGCATTTGCCATACGATAAACTACAGAATCAAATTCAGTAGTTGGCAAATTGCAAGATACAATGACGCAGAAGGAAAGTAGATCTAAGCACTTGAAAGCAGACATTTACAGCTTGCATCAATGAAGAATAGAAAATTAATGACGAATATAGCACTTGCAAGCAGCCATTGACAATAATGCAGAAGGAAAGAAGCACTTGCAAACTGCCATGTACAGTCTGCATCAATGAAGAATACAATATACGTGCATAGAATTATAAAAGTAGCACTTACAAGCAACCATTTACAATAATGCATCAAGGAAGATTAGAAAATACACGCATAGAATTATGGCGGTAATCCCCTTCCATATGCAAAATCCTTAACAGAATTCTGTTTAATCATACTGCATCACATTAAGTAAGATCTCCGGCCAGAGAGTCAGTATGCCTTCAGAAAAGGACTAGAGATCACACAGATGGTGTTTGCAGCTCGTCAACTCCAGGAGAAATGCCAGGAACAAAACTTCAACCTGTACACGACATTCATCGACCTAACAAAAGCCTTTGACACATGTAACACAGTCAGCCGTGGAGGCCTTTGGAAGATCATGGTAAAAGTTGGACGGTTAGAGAAATTTATCATGATGGTTTAGCAATTCCAAGATGGCATGCTCGATCGTGTCGTGGACGACGGCGAATCATCAGAACCATTTCCAGTCACTAATGGAGTGAAGCAATGATGTGTATTTGCTCCGACCATGAACAGTATATTCTGCCATGATTATTGATATGACACTGGGATCGACATCAGATACCGGACTGAAGGCAATCCTTTCAATCTGAGGAGATTAAAGGCGAAGTTACAGAAAGTGACTGTTCCTGATCTCCTATTTGGTAACGACTGCTCCCTGAATGCGAAATCTTTGTCAGCAGACTAAGCAGCAGACGAAGGACCACTTTTGTTCAGCTAGCGACCATTTCTGTCTCACAATCACCATCATGAAGACAGAGGTGATGCACCAACCCGCAACAAGAAAGCTTTATCTAGAGTCGACCATCATAGTAAATGGCCAAACTCTTGTGGTAATGGACAAGTTCACCTGTCTCGGCAGCACACTATCATATGCAGTCCACATCGATGATGAACCCACCGTAAGAACTGCTAAAGCATGTTTGGCCTTTGGCAGACTACGTGTAACTGTTGCAGCGAAGACGGATCAGTCTACAGACAAAACAAACTTAAGGCCTACAATACAATCCTCTATTGATCAAGCAAACACAAGCATCTCCTGTCAAGTGTGCCACACACAGTTCAGAGCACGGATTGGCCTGATCAACCACTCACAAAAACCAAACCAGCTAGTGATGTCATGGTTATCTTCGAACTCGAAGTACAAAAAACAACAACAGTTGGTCCTAAATGAAAACTGTGCCGCTCGTACGTCCAATATATATATATATATATATATATATATATATATATATATATATATATATATATATATATATATATATATATATATATATATATATATATATATATAGACAAATGTCTCGTATCCATCATTTAGTTTTAGTAAGACGTCAGACGTTCGCTGGTATTACTTTGAGGCACACGCTCCTTATCTTAGTCCTTAAAGTTCTGTTATACCTTTCCACCACAGATGCTTTTAACTTGTCCAAGCAATTTGAAAAACATTCGATACATTCCTTTTCAAGCGTATCCTGAACGTTTTCATTTACAACGCATTTTGAAGAGTTCGTTAAAAACATTGTATATGTAATATACCTTTCTTGTTTAAATTTTTGTCCCTGTTAAAAGTATGTACTTACATCCATTTCCGCATTTCTCATATGCTTAAATGTCAACAATGTCTGGCTGCCTCTGACCATTCACGTGGTTAATATAAGCTATTAGGTAGGGACATTTTGATTTTTAATGTGGAATACTTTTGTATAATGTCTAGTTTAACTATTCTTCCAACTCATCATATTTTATTTTCTCCTTATCCAATTTAATGTCCCATTTAATTTGTGACAAGTTATTTATATTTGTGTAATCAACTGTACTCTCAGGATCATAGTAAACATGACTTAATACTGTCATTTGTCTGTCGTTTAAAACAGTATAGAAACATTCAGGTAATACGTTATGCTTGATATGTTGTCCTTAGCCTTTATCTGCAACAAGGCAACAGGATCTCCGTCTATAAAAGGTAATTATACTTTTAAGAAATGGCTAGGTTCTTCAAGCTTTGTTTGTCATACCAAGTCACCATGTGTTATTTTAAATCCAATTTTGTTTACAGAAAATATCTGTCTCTGTTTTCGTTGAATCGTTGTAGATTTACCCCGAAAAGTTTACGAGATCTTCGTAATATACCAGTAATTTTGCCGAATGTAAATATGCACATCAAATACGAAATTATTTCCTTCATCATATCATATTGTTTAAAACATTTTGCTATCTGGGCTGATGCTATTATTTTTCAATGTTATCAGCTTTAACTGTGCTAGCATATTTTCTTAAATATTAGATAACATTTGTCTCTTCGAAATGAAGAAATTTAACCCTTTTTATCCTCCTGAATATTATTTTTCAACACAACAAACTTTGGCTGTGCATCTGCCAATTGCATTCATTGGATTATTAGAATGATTTTCACAAAACGCCAACTCTTCCTGGTTTGTTATAAACCTGATTTTTAATGTTCTCGTAATTTAATACAACCCATTAAATAATTGATTCTTCTAGCCCTTCCACATCTATACTACTCATACGTACATAGATGCACACACACACACACACACACACACACACACAAACACACACACACACACACATACACACACATACATACATACGTACGTACGTACATACATACATACATACATACATACATACATACATACATACATTGTTACATATATCTATGTGTGTAACTTTTGTAAATAATTGTGTATTGTAAGGATCATTGATAAACAACTTATTTATATAGCTAACGCTTGTTTATGATTGGGGTTTGAACTTTAAGATAATATTTGTAAACATGTTTACATTGCTTTTTGATTTTAAAAGACTCTAGAAAACTTGTTTACAAATGTAAGAGGAAAATGATACATATTGTGGTTATCTTAATGAGTCTTAGTTTTTATATAAGGGTTGTCATCAGCAAAATTATTTATTCCTCATTTAACATCAGTCTAGTGGAATTACTTTTAAGTGTATTCAGATATCAATTGAGGGGAATTATTGATTTTATATTAAAAAAACAATATTCATTAGAATTAGAAAGTGCTCATTGACAGTTTGGACAATATCACTATTTGGCAACTATTAAGAATTCCTTCTGGATTATATCATTGTGAAACATCAAGACTATTGGCACATCAGCACACATTCAATATTATAATTGATTCGGAACCCTCTATATTTTTGAACTTGTATAGAACTTTTAGGATTATTTTGAGATCTAATGCACAAAACTGTAAGTTCCTTTTACATTTTCATTTTATTTTACTAGGACAATCAATAATTTGTTGAAATCTACCAAACTTGTTGTTTTTGCTTTTGTTAATTAGTGTAAGACCATAAAGTAGTAATATAAATTGGGGTCTCGTCCGTGTTCTGAATTTCTAATAAAATATTTTAGAGAAATTAAAATTGCTTTCGAAATTTAAATTGAGTTTTGTTTTGGAATTTTCATTGTCAGTGAAACCAACAAGCAATCGCATTGTCATCAAAAGTGGAAAATTTTGTTTTAAATCCTACCCAGAAGGGTTAGAGTCTTTGAAAAAGGACGAGTTGCTTGAGGTTGCAAGACATTATGATTTTTCTGAAGCGAAAGCTTCTTTAACTAAGCAAGATATAAAGAATATTTTAATTCAATGTTTTTGTGGCAAAGATTTTTTGGATTAGCAAGTCTGTGTCTGGCTGTGATAGGAAATTTAAAGAATTGCAGTTAAAACACATGGGAATATAGTTAAGAAATCTTCAGCTTAAAAATGATGAAATACTAAATGATTAAAGGAAAGAACAAGAGAGAGAGAGAGAGAGAGAGAGAGAGAGAGAGAGAGAGAGAGAGAGAGGCAAAGAAATACAAATTGATAGAGATGCAATTCACATTAAACAAATCAGAACTGGCAGGATGTTCCTACCCCTTTATATACAGGTACAGGTTTTTACGTTAAGAGAAATATTAAGTTAGTACCCCCTTTTAAAGAAAAAAGAGTAGAGTAATACTTTCCCCATTTTGAGAAAATTGCTGAAAATGGCCCAGAGAACATTGGACTTTGTTATTACAAAGTGGGCTTAGTTGCAAAGCTCGTGAAGTTTACAGTTTACTTTCTGTGCATCAAGGTGCTGATTATGATCTGGTTAACGAATATATCTTGAAGGTTTATGAGTTGGTATTTGTGCCATATCGATAGAGGTGTATGAATTGTAAAATTGAAGCGGGACAAACCCATTTCGAATTTCAAGGGAACAAACAATTATTTGATAGGTGGTGCTCAAGAAGAATGTTGATTAAGATTACGATAACCGCAGACAGCTCATATTAATTGAGGAGGTCAACAAGTGCGTCCATAATGACGTCAAGATATGCTTTTATAATAGCAGAAGGAGGATTCTTTGGAAATGATGCTCGTACAGCTGACGATCATTCCTTGACTCACAAAATTTCGTTTGTTAATAATTCTTCCTTTCAGCACTTTATTGGTGAACCAATCATCTCAGTCTCATACAAATACTTCCATTTCTCAATCTGGTACAACTTTTAGGAATCAAGTTTCTGATAAGACTGATCAGAAATCCCTATATCTTCCAACGTGCGCTTATTCTAAGAAGAAAGGACACGTTATTACTGATTGTTACAGTTTGAAAAAAAAAAAAAAAAAAACATTATAAAGAAAGACCTATTCCAAATGTTCTTGTTTCAAATAGGTCAAAATCACGGTACTGTATTTATCAATCAAGAGATATTGATCACAATGATCTTCATTTTACTACTAATTCTCCCTATTCTAGTCAGAGTGAAAAAAGACAATCATTCACTGTCAAACAAGAACAAGAACAAGACCTTGATATCTGCTGTTTTTGTTTCTTCAGCTGGCTAATAGCAAAACTGAGGAAACAACACAAATTCCAGAGTTTAATGCCACCAGTTCGATAGTAACTTGAGCCTTAAAGTTTGATGTCATCCTTTGGACAGTGACTCGTGTCAAACATGTTAAATGTCATCATTTAGACAATGACTAGTGTCATTAATTTTAACGTCATCCTTAGATAGTGATTGGTGTTATAAATTTTGTTGTCATCCTTTATATTGTCATATAGTTTGAAGTCATAATTTAGACAGTAACCAGTGTCATACAGTTTGATGCCATCCTTTTGATAGTGAGTAGTGTCATAATGTTTGATGTCATCTTTTAGATAGCGACTGGCGTCCAAAAGATTGATGACAAAGTTTCATAAAATTTGTTGCCATCTTTTAGACAGTGACTGGTATCATAATGTTTGATGTCATCCTTAGATAGTGACTAGTGCCATAAAGTCATCCTTTAGATAGTAATTGGTGTCATAAAGTTCGATGCCATCCTTTATATAGTGACCGATGTAATAAAATTTGATGTCATCATTTTGACCGTGACTAGTGCAATAAAATTTGATTATCCCTTTAGACAGTGACTAGTGCCATAAAGTTTGATATCATCCTTTTTGACAGTGACTACAGCCATAAAGTTTGATGTCATCCTTTTTGACAGTGACTACAGCCATAAAGTTTGATATCATCCTTTTTGACAGTGACTACAGCCATAAAGTTTGATATCATCCTTTTTGACAGTGACTACAGCCATAAAGTTTGATATCATCCTTTTTGACAGTGACTACAGCCATAAAGTTTGATATCATCCTTTTTGACAGTGATTACAGCCATAAAGTTTGATATCATCCTTTTTGACAGTGACTAGTGCCATAAAGTTTGATATCATCCTTTTTGACAGTGACTAGTGCCATAAAGTTTGATATCATCCTTTTTGACAGTGACTACAGCCATAAAGTTTGATATCATCCTTTTTGACAGTGACTACAGCCATAAAGTTTGATATCATCCTTTTTGACAGTGACTACAGCCATAAAGTTTGATATCATCCTTTTTGACAGTGACTACAGCCATAAAGTTTGATATCATCCTTTTTGACAGTGACTGGTGCCATAAAGTTTGATATCATCCTTTTTGACAGTGACTACAGCCATAAAGTTTGATATCATCCTTTTTGACAGTGACTAGTGCCATAAAGTTTGATATCATCCTTTAGAGAGAGAATAGTGTCAAAACGTTTAATGGCATCCTTTAGATAGTGATTGATTTAATAAATTTTGATGTCGTCCATTAGACAGTGACCAGTATCATAAAGTTTGATGTAATCCATTAAACAGTGATTAGTGCCATCCTTTAGATAGTGCCTGGTGTCATAAAGTTTGATGATATCTTTAAGGCAGTGACTAGTTTGATATAGTTTGACGCCATCCTTTAGACAGTGAATAGTGTCATAAAATTTGACGTTATCCTTTAGAAAGTGACCAGTGTCATAAAGTTTTACATTATCCTTTTGACAGTGATCAGTGTCATACAGTTTGATGTCATCCTTTAGACAGTGACCCGTATTCCTCCAGATCCTGATAATTTATATTTTTTCATTGACGTCATAACTGGAATTAAGAAATCAGAATCCAATATTTGTTCATCCGAAGAAGTGAATTACTCGGTATTTAACACTCTAGTTCCTTTAATTTCTACTATTACGATTCTATGATCATAAACTAAGTAACGGAAAGAAGGAAAACCAACATGTTTTGCAAGACTTAACAAAAATTTTCATTATCAAAGTCATAAATGAAAATATGACAAGAACCTATGGTATTAAGATCTGAATCCAGATTGATCCTGATAAAGTTTAATGAAAGTCCTAAATGAATGAAAATTTCTTTATACATTTCAAAACCGTAAATGTACCGGTCCGCCAAGAATCGTAACATTGTCAAGAAGGCGTGCCCAGAACTCTTTGGAATAAATCACAGCAGTTCCAGAATAATAGTATAGTCCAAAAATGAGCACTATCTCTTTCCACTGAACAGTCCAAACGTTTTTCCTCTCGAATAATATATAAGTACAACAGAAAATACGTTTGCAAACTTAAAACAGGAACACAAGAAACGAGGATGACTCCGAAATCTAAATGAATCTCACTGCACAGTTCTTTTCTTATATACACATTCTATTGCAACTAAATTTCACAATATACCCCAAGTGACGGATCGCACTACTCATTTTGCGTCGAACTTGCCTACTCATATGACCTAGCCCAACCAATGGAAACTTACTGAATTAAGAACGTCGAAACTCCACCAGCTAAGGAGAAATTAATCCAAAGGCGCCATTACATCTTATTATTAAGGTTATTATTAATAATGGTCAGTACATACGTACGCATCTATTTATAGATCCTATGTAATAGTATGCCCTTAACAGACTCTGGTCACGCAGTCAAAACTAAGTAAAGAGCCATGAATAAAAATTATACAAATGAGATAAAATCATGTATCAGGATTTGTAAAAAAAACCCCATAGATATACATAACACTACGTTAAGATATTCTTCTTATAGAAATGTTCATTAATTTGGGAGAAATCTGTCATGAAAAACATTAGTAAAAATTATTTTCCCGATATACTGAGCTTTTATTCAAATAGTTTAAAAAATATTGATTTCTCAATACTTTCTTAGTAATATAGAAAAGATCAGAGTAGATCAGTTTTGTCTTCAACAGGGGGAAACAGGCTTTTGACCCAGAAACATGGAAAACACGCATAAGAAGAAACTATCGCACAATAAGTTGTCCAGAAATATATATCTTAGAAACTCGGGATCAACTAATGGACAAATACAAGACTATGTTGAAAGCTGTAGCAGATGAAGAGATAGACGAGCAAACACACGTACCCGGCTTTCAACTTTGTTTTGATGCTCAAAAGATAGCTGCAGTTTGGATTAATTTCAACCCCAAAAATCTTTTTCATTTGCACAATTTTTTTTTAAAAAAAATGTAATATACGCCGTATTTAGTGTTCATTAATATATTGCAAATGTTCATATGTTCCACAACAAATAAAACATGGTTGAAAAACATAGCACTCTTAGAAGATTGCAGATGCCGGCCATTTGAGGTTTCAATCGGATACTGGATAAAAATTGTATTGCTTACGAGAGAACAGTTGTTCTTGATCTATCCAAAATGACACCCCCTTAAACTCGGATTGTTTAACCTTTAATTCCAGCGCAACGAATATACAAGATTAACTAAACGCCAAAGCGAATATGTAGGTCAAAAGTGTCGCGAGACTTTGACAAGCCTATCACCAATCGGTCGCTGACAGTAGACATGAGAAGCAGGATGAGGAGAGGGTGTGTACATGGTGGTAACAGCACGTGATTGAATGCGTCATCGCAATGGTAGTAGTACGCGATTGAAAACGTCATCACAATGATCATAATACGCGATTGAAAATGTCATCGCGATGGTAACAGTGTGCGATTAAACGCATCATTGCAATGAAGATCACGAATGATTAAAACTGATATAAGCAATTAATTACAACATGGCCATGAATATGTCGTGATATATGTTGCACGAAATCTGTCACACAATATAAGGCATACTATTGTTCCAATGTCACTTCTACCATTCACAAGAAAGATAAGATAAATAATTTAGAGGAAATGATAAACAATTTACATTTAGTCGATACTGTAAAGCTGTAATAAATATGAAAGAAAGAACAAGGGTTGAAAAACGCATTCCGTGTCAGAAGGGTTTCTTATGAAACGTAATGCCTTGTGGTAAATTACACAAATACTGGGGAAGGTGGTTTCAGGTCTACGTAATATATGCAGCTTCTCCTGCCACCTTCTTGTTAGGTTCCAGCTGAGCTATAGATGGTGGATAACACCTGTATTGCTTACGAGATAATCTTCTCTACCTAGTCCAGCCATATCCATTCCTTGCATGTTTGGATAATACTTCTCTTTGATGCTTTGACCTGTAATGATAGCCAAGATAACATATCCAAGAGCAACTTAATCTAAATACTCATTTGGACATCAACAATGAAAGCACAGAAGAAGAAGAGGAAGAGGATGAAGACGAAAAGGATGAAGAGGAAGAAGACAGAGGACGAAAAGACGACGAAGAAGAAAAAGATGATGATGATGGTGATGTTTAAATGAAGGCAAATAAATAATTTAGGACCAGAAAGATAACGATAAATGAAAATATAACTTTATGTTGTTCGTATTTGGACGTTGTACAATAAAAATAACTCATTTTATTAGGTAATTTGAGGTGTATTTAGAGCATCACCTTTTCTAAAGCTAAGTTCATCTGCTTTTCGTACTTGATTGGATCTATAGCAACCACCTTGCCATTTTCCAAAATAGTCACGTCAGCTGATTAGACTTTCCAGGCCATCAACAGTATAAGAACTCTCTCAAGCTTTAACCTATTCTTTCTTCTCACCGAGACAAGAGTTTTCTGGGGGCATGTTATTATTGTCATGGAATTCACGATCATCGTTGGCAGATTCTGCAATAAAAAAATTCCATCTACATGATAATAAAAAAAATCCCAATTCAGCTGAGTTACTTAATGGTGCAAAGATCAAAATAACGGAGACTCAGTAAATGAAGCATATCCATATACTCATGCAGCTGCTATAATAATTGCAGTATTAAATTTTTCATTACAGTTTCTGTAAAAGATTAAATCTATAACAAAAGAATATTAGCCTACTTTGGAGGTTATTTGTATATATTACTCAGTATTCATTAAAATAAAGAAAGGAAGATAGAAAGAAAAGAAAGAGAACGAAAAATGCAACGTTCGATATCAATTCCGCCACCGATTCCAAGCTACATTTATTTTACTTCTGGTGACTGATGTCCAACGACGAATACTTAGTGGTTCGGTTTCAAGGCGTTATGAATGCTGTATGATTGTATCATCTATCCGGTACGTGTAACGATTTAAGTGTGAGCAAACCTCGACGCTTCAGAACTACCAAACCTGGTGTCATTGTGTCACACAGAGGGCGCTATTCACGTGGAGTCTGTCTTACGCATTCAGACTTGATTTATGTTGTAAATCTCTTTTCATTTTGATGTTCACTATTTCGTATTTTTTAATAACAGTTTCGAACACAATGTATTAGAGTAATATCTATTTTGTATTACATTCTTGCGGTTTATTAAATATATAAAACTTTCAAAAATGATATTCGAACTGATTTGTTAAACTAAAATTCCTGTTTAATTGGTAAATTTTTTACGAATTCTTTGTTATTGTGTATTTACACTTTATAGAAGACAAAGATAAATAAATAAATAAATAAATAAATGACACCAACAAATAAGAAAAAGAAAGCAGAAGTCATATCATAAAACTACGACATGCTTTTGATTACGAGTACGTCTATACGGGTTACTTCTCGAGTGACGTCTGCATTGTCTTCTATTAATTATGCAGGAGGGTATATGGACTGTTGTATAATCGATATTGCAGGTTGATATACTTTTGTGTTAACCTCGTCAGAAATCAGTAATTGTCCATCGGCTTAAAGTCGAGATGAAACATTTCATGCAGAAGTCTTGCTGTATCAGTCGATATGATATTATCCAAATAACAGGTATATGTATACATCAATATTGTTATTTTACTGCATAATCGGCTCATTTAAGTGTACTTCTAGATTTATCAATGTATTTATATAAAGATTTAGTTTACCAGCGGCTTTAGGTGTCTCCTGGAGATTTGACTGATCTGGTCCTGATTCTGGTGTGGAAACTTCATCCTGTCCATCGCACAATACCCTATAGACAAGCAGAAAATAAATAAATGATTAGTCTCTGTCTATGGTATTCTCACACCACCATAGTTTGTTTGTACCCCCTTACCAATTTTAATGATAGAATTCATCAATGATATAAGTAATGCACAAAACTTAGTCATTCCATTCATTGACTCACATGAAATGCCATTAATTCGACAGTATTGAAGACCCCTTGGCGACAATTAGGTTAGAAATTATAAATCGATGAATGAAATGATTAATTTTTATATCCTTTATGCTTTTCGGTTTTACAATGGTAGGTGGGTACAAACCAACCGGAGGGAATACGAATACTATAATTTATTCATATTTATTACATGTGATATAAATACATCAGAAAGGTATCAGCATAACATCCGAGGTATCTGAATGCAATTCCGATCACGAGACAACGTAGTTTTAGTGGTTGACGAAGTGAACAACTAAATGGACCTGAGATTGTTCACTTGGCTTAATCTTTGCTGGGTGTGTATACTGGTAAATATTTGTCATCCCCTGTCAAAATGATCGCCAGTGCAGCCATTTTGGCTGCAAGAGCAATGTGATTTTAATATAGGATTCAATTAAATATTATAAGAAATGTTTTAGAGAAAAACCTGCATTGATACGACCATACGTTTATAAGGAGCAGTCCTAACTGAATTTCCATGATAACCGGCGTGGTAACAATATTCGAACGTATTCGGCACCATTGTCATCCAGCCAAGTAAATATCAAAAGAAATCTCTTACTGAAAACACCACGTCAGTATGGTCTTCTGCTCGGGACAAATACAAGATGTTCAAGGTGGCTGTCATGACAGCCATGTTGGACGTCAAATTGGTACCATGTTCATTTCAACCATACACGTGTTAAAAAGTTATTTTAATGAAAATACCACGCTGATCTGACCATTAATGCAGGAAGAGTACCCATGACATGTTGATAACCACCATTTTGGATGTCGCATTTGGGCCATTTTCGTCTAGGACCATCTAGATAAAAACAGCTTTTGTGAAAACCATAGGGCAATATCACCAACTGATGACACATCGGCATCATTTGTAAAGACTTTCAAATTTATGCCAGGATCCTTTATGTGAAATTTAGCCCAATTCTTGGAAGCATTTTCTTGGAGGAAGTCATTAAAAGATTTTGTTACTTTTAGATATGGCTGCCATACCTGAGGACGATCGGCATGATTTAGTGTTATTTGCTGTTTTGGGTTTGAAGACATTTTTCAGCATATGATAATCTATACATGGCTACCAGTATAACTGGTGGAAGAAGAACCAGGGAAAATCTCAGCAGGAACCACCGACTCATGGAAGCTACTGGAAAGCATCCTCCCATACCCATATTAATCGAGTCCGAGAATAGAACCCCAGCGGACATAGGTGAGACGGTAGTGATCGGTAAAGGCGAGCACTTAAAAAGTAATTTAAAAGTTCTTTCTGCTTGTTGTAAGAGCAATCAGATTTAATTGTTGATCGGCATCAGCTAATAAAAAATTTAAAGGTTTCATGCCAGAATCCTTGCTGTCAAATACGATCAAATTCTGTTTAGCGGTTCTGAGAAGAAAACGTTAAAATATTTTTCTATTTTTAGTAAAGGCGGCAATACTTGACGGCAGATATGCATCGTTGGTATTAAATGTTAAGGCCTTCAGGAAAGGATGCTTTCTTTCAAATTAGATGACATTCTGTTCCACATTTTGTCATGATTAGTCATTTAAATGTATTCTTTTCTCACGGCTGTTATATTTGTTAAATTTAAAGGACTCAATGACAGGAATCTTTCCGTCAAGGATGGACAAATTCTGTTATATTTGTTAAATTTAAAGGACTCAATGACAGGAATCTTTCCGTCAAGGATGGACAAATTCTGTTATATTTGTTAAATTTAAAGGACTCAATGACAGGAATCTTTCCGTCAAGGATGGACAAATTCTGTTATATTTGTTAAATTTAAAGGACTCAATGACAGGAATCTTTCCGTCAAGGATGGACAAATTCTGTTATATTTGTTAAATTTAAAGGACTCAATGACAGGAATCTTTCCGTCAAGGATGGACAAATTCTGTTATATTTGTTAAATTTAAAGGACTCAATGACAGGAATCTTTCCGTCAAGGATGGACAAATTCTGTTATATTTGTTAAATTTAAAGGACTCAATGACAGGAATCTTTCCGTCAAGGATGGACAAATTCTGTTATATTTGTTAAATTTAAAGGACTCAATGACAGGAATCTTTCCGTCAAGGATGGACAAATTATGTTATATTGGTTAAATTTAAAGGACTCAATGACAGGAATCTTTCCGTCAAGGATGGACAAATTCTGTTATATTTGTTAAATTTAAAGGACTCAATGACAGGAATCTTTCCGTCAAGGATGGACAAATTCTGTTCGGCAGTTTTGGCCAAGGTTATTTAATATCATTTTTTTTTTAAAGCAAATATTTTCTCTTGATAGTCATGGTGCGATATCGATATCAATGTTAATGAGATTCCTAATAGGACGACGGATGTGAAATTCAATTGAAATTTATTTTTGCTGAGCTTTGGCGAAGAAGATAAACATGTTGACGGACTACGCACGGAACACCATTTCATAGGTTTTTGTGGCCTTACGATCAGATGAGCTTATAAGCTTATTGCTTGCATGGTGAGAACAATATCAAAATTGTCCTTCTTCATATAAAACTTAATACACTTCAAACCATATTTTATATTAGGAGTGCAAAACATAGAAGCTGTTCAAGCCAATGTACAAATTTAATATGAAATGGGCAGTCGAGTCGTATCATCTAGAGCATTAGTGTGAATCTCTTCATAATGAACCGCTCTTTGTTTGTGCATAATATGCTCTCCACTGCTAACGGTATAGACTCATATCTGCCAGAGCATGAACCACCGGCAGATTAGGGCCTATCCGATTCATTCTTTCAATGTCTTCTTACGAACTGCATGGAGACTGACCTGTCGGCACATTACAACACGGCATATCACGGACAATGCTGAGCATAAGTGGGAAATTATCATGCAAAACCCTGATATGTGACGGCAGATCTTAGTCCATGTTGTTTGCAACTGACTCGACTTATACGCGAGTATTGACGGTACAGGTCATATTTTGATACATACGTGTGCAAGTGTCCATCCCTCTTGTTATGATAAGTAATATGTCCACTATCATCATTATCAGGCAATATATTTCTCTGGATATCACCTGATGCAGATGTTTTTGGAAACTGTTCGTGTTTTGCGCCTTTCTTTCTGAACCAAGGTTTCTTCCATCGGAGTAATGCCCCCCGGATAACTTTAAGTGATAAAGATGGCGATGAACTGTTGTATACCCTCTCATCGAATTCCTAAAGAAATTTGAAAACATGTATAGGAACAAATGTAACTTTTTTTGAAAAGTAAAATTACAGTGCTCTCTCTCTCTCTCTCTCTCTCTCTCTCTCTCTCTCTCTCTCTCTCTGTGTTTTACTCTTTCGATTATGAACTATTGGATCAGCTGTTTACTATCGGATTTAAAATAAAATTTTAGCCTACATGAGTAGTGGCCCATTCTTTCCTAGCCTTGTTGTTCATTTTTTTTCAGTTCGGTGATTCTGTTTGACAGTGAACACACCGTTCCATCAAGTAAAGGTGTTGCTAAAGGAAAACAATATGGAAATTATAAATGAAAGTCACGTAATGTTTGTAGAAAAAATAAACAACACACATTTCTCACCATATTTATTCCAAGAACAACAACTATAAACCTGTCACTATCGCATCAACCTGAATAAAGCCACATTCACCAAGCAGAGAGCATATATAAATATGGTCGTCACTTTATACTAACAAAATTATTGCTGACACGTTTTCTGTACTTGATGAATCTAACTTTCTCCAGGTCGTTCTCTCGGAATTAATATACTGAGAATTAAAGTGTACATTCCTTTTCGTTTTTTAAAAAAAAAAAAAAAACATTTGTGACTTTTATTTAATATTTTTGAATCTTGTGTACAACTAAATTAGAAATTTTTGTGTGTGTGTGTGTTAATATCACGTGAATATTGGACGTCTGATACAGACATATAGGTTGCGAGATTTTATATGGTCATGTGACTAGCAATGTAAATGACAAGTTCCAGGTCAAATTTCATCTTCGCTCTAGTTTCGTCTCCTTCGGCAGTAAACAAAAACATAACGAATATTAATACTCTCAATTTCTGAAAAAATAAATCATCTTGCCATCGATTTCATGCAGGTGCAGCTCTTTGTAAGGTCGTTTAAGTTTGCACGGCCCGCTAGTAAGCGGGTACCCCGTGTCGCCACCGCATTGGATGGGTAAATGGCTCTGACCCCACACCCCAACATAAATGTCAAATTATCAAAAATGGGTGGGAAGGGTCTGAGAAAACTAGGACTACCTTCGTAGAAGAGTTCATAAGAAAGGTTAACTAGAAACGTAAGCTCCTTACACACAGAGAAATGGATAAGTAAAAGAAAGAAAGGAAAATATCAAAATATCAAAGATAATATGAAAGAAGGGAAGGTAGAAATGATCATGTACCTCATAAACTGGAAATCGACATTTCATCAAGTATTTTTGAGTCAGTGTTGTCGTTTCCAGATTGACGTCCATTCTGGCTAGACTACTCCTCACCTCTAACAATATCCTCTTATGTTCATCCCTGGAAGAAAAACAAAGAAAAACAAAGGCAAGAGTAATAGATGAATATAAAGACAAGGGCTTCTCGAAACGCAGCCTATCGCCTTTAAACGGCATTAGTTCTTTATCCTAGCACATCGTGGTACAAATTTATTCGTGTAAAGTAATATTATGGTAAATTTCAGTTGAGAAGAGCCCCTGATTTAGAAGATTCACGACTTTCAAAAACTTTAAAGCAAAATATTCACATGGATGACAAATTTTGACTTGACACTTTTTCATGTAAACGCCATATTGGCTAAGCTCAATCTGGGGCATATGAACAGTTTATTCAAAGATGAGAAAACAAAGGCATTCCGAGTGTAGTGAGAGAAGATATCCAACACCATAATGTAAGGTTTATAAAGCTATAGACCTATATTTTAATTAGAAATCTAAATAACTTTGCCTCTGCAAGGAAAATTTATTTAATTATTATTGATATATTTTTTTCGTGTGAATTTCCAAAGTTTCGGATGAAAAGACACTGTCGTCTTTATTTCATTTCTTAATACTTATGTTAACCGGACAAATGCATTTGTATGTCACATTAAAAGAAAAGGTTTATTTGCAAGATTTATATCCACACTTGTTTATTCTGTCTCCACTTGTTTAAACTGTGCAACCTGAGAAAACTGCATATTGCTACCTTTTAGTATCTAATATATCCATGATGGTCGCATACTTCTTTAAGGCGTTCTTAATGACAAGGCGGCGGCTTCTCTCGAACCAAGCAAACTGTTTCTTTGCTTCCTTGACATTCTAAATAATAATAATAATAATAATAATAATAACAACTATTATTATTATTATCATCATTATTATTATTATTATTATTATTATTATTATTATTATTGATGATGATGAAAAGTTTAACGAAATTATAACGGAGATGACGAGAGTGATCATGATAATAATGATAGTAATAGTAGTAGTGGTTGTGTTGGTAGCTCTGTGGAACTACGCTCTGTGTTGGTAGGTAATGTTGCCGGTTAATGGTCGAAAAGATCTGACTCCTTTCCATAATTTGATTGCAAAATATTTCAGAAAAGGAAATATATGCCTATTATAAATGATAGATTAAATAAAAGGTTATATATTTATTGCAGAGAGAATGGTACATATTATTTGTAATGAAGACATTTATTTTAAAATAAAATTAGCCATCACGGTTAAGACATCAAAGCGATCTCAACATCTAATGAGGTTTTAAAACCAAGTAGGCAACTATTTTATTAATTGAAAAGTCATGTAGTGTGTTTATGCTGACTTTAAATAACCTAAGTGATGTTTCTTACCGCTATATATGATTCACGACCATCTTTTTCTTCGGACAAAAGAGCCAGGTATTTCTGTTTCGAGTTATTCGCCTTGTCTGAATAAAGAGCATATTTTCTCCGAAGCTTTTCTTCCTTTACTGCGGAACTGAGATGATGATTTTCCAAATCTGCACGAATCTTTCCGAGCTTGTACATTTTGCAATGGTATTTCTGAAATAATAATAATAATAATAATAATAATAATAATAATAATGCTTGAGGCTTTGATAAGTTATACCTATTGTTTACTTGTAATGGTTAGTATAGCAGGTAATGGTAATGCTTACAGGAGTTCGAGAATTTTAAAAAACTTATTTCGATCGCCGTCTTGTCACTCGTTTTCAAAGCAAAATCATTTTCCTTATCCCAGTAAGTGTTGTCTCAATTTGTTGATCATTATTTGTAATGAAGTTCGACAAACAATGAGCGATGTGATGGTCTTACATAGGTCGAATAAAGTTATAAACTATCTGGTAATTACACAATAGCCATGTCCATCATGGCACAAAAATGTAAATGAGAAGATGAATAATCACGTTAGGACCGAAAAAAGTTATCTACATTTGCCTCGAGGATAGACGATTGTAAACTTTGATGCACGCGTATTAGCTCTGGCGGCATGCTATACAAATGAACCGGTTGATATGCAATATGTGCAGCCTTGAGAACAAACAGGCTGAGCATTTACAATTTACACGTGTGTGTGTGTGTGTGTGTGTGTGTGTGTGTGTGTGTGTGTAGAAGGATACATGTGCTGGTTTTCTAAATTTATTTCTGATTTCCCCCGGAGCAACCGTGCACGCATCGACATTGACATTCAGCCTAAGTCTCGACAAAAGTAGATTAGATTTATTATATCCTCTTAACACAAGAACTAGACTTACATTTCACTTTGCAGTTCGACAGTTAACATAAAGCTCATAAGATTATGCTGTTTTTAACAGTGGGTTGGTTTTTAATATATTCTTATTGGTCAAATTCAAGAACAATACGTCAAGAATTTCTTTAAGGATTTTCGACAAATGAAAAATGTACCATCATGGCATTATGTATATCCTCTTCTATTTGTTGCTGTTTCTTATTTGCATGGTAATAAAGCTGAAGAGCACCGGGTGGCACTGGGGATTCGGCCATATCTCTCAGCCATCTGAAGCAAAATAAACGTTTCTGAGAGAGAGAGAGAGAGAGAGAGAGAGAGAGAGAGAGAGAGAGAGCAACTCGATGAAAATAACTATATAGTTATAATCAGTGCTTGGTGACTCTAAAACTCTTTCTTGTCTTTAGTGAAAAACATCGATAGTCAAGTTAATAGGGAAATATTGTTGACATTTTCTCTTTATGAAATAAAACGTTCATCCAGTAAGCGTGAAGATACATTAGTTCTGTGACTCGGAAACTCTCAAGGTAAAACAGTCTCTGTCATCTTGAACGATGTTCCTGAAACTCCATGAAGCGCCTATAGTTGATAACAAAGTTATAATAGCCAGTTGGTGCCACGTCGAAACAAAATTTATATTCGTAGTTCCGACTTAGTATCTCGTAATTAAATTACGTCTTGATTACAAGTTATTAAATAGTATCGGACTAAACAAAAATTTTTAACCTGTGAAAATTATAGTACGGGTATATTTTATTATATAATATTAAAACATCAGCAGAAACATGGAACTGGATGTAATAAATATGTGATAAATCAAGGTACATATTCCCTTAATGTATCAAAGGGTTCCAAGGAGACGAAAATTGTAGATAACATCTTCACTTCCATAAATGAAAGATATTGTTATTGTTATTATTATTATTATTATTATTATTATTACAGTAGATACTTTTGGAGAGAAGTGCATTATTGATATCTTTATCAGAGAAATATCGTGGAAACGCAAGCAAAGTTGTTAGAAAGTTTACAACATGTACCAGATTTAATGACGTGCTTAAGTCAGCAGGAAACTGGTACGCGAAAAGAACTCACGTGCGTAATTCTTTCAATGGTCCATCAGGATCTGTCATGCGGTTCGCTACCTTGTTATGGATATTGGCCTCCACGTTTGGTTCGAGGAGTAACGTGTTACAGGTTCTAAACAATGTACCATGGTCAAAGTCTGAAATATATATTATTGTATTTTTTTTCCTTACAGGCAACTTTAAGATGGTGAAAATGGTAATGGTAATTACATTTCACTGAATCGTACACATACGATCTCTGCCTGCCTATGAATCAGATAAGGTAACGTGTTGCGTGTCTGATCAAATTCACTCAAAATACAAAAATAACTAGACCAAAAAGAAGAGGTTTGTTATTGGTTAGTATTGTGTTGAACTCTACATCAGTGCACGAAAGACTTGCACAAGAGAAATAGCGAGGCAGCCGACTTGACTAGACTGGTCCGATTTCAAACCGAAAAACACCGATTGCAAGTCCGTCATAATAATGACTTTAGTACGATTGTGTTGTATAAGAAGACAGTATATGGTTAAATATATCCGTATATCTTTAAATTCTGTTATGGAACTCTTAAAAAGTATCCTTTTATGAATATATTGAGAAATATAACCTCCATCCCCGAGAAGAGACACGTCTGCAAACGTCTTTGACCAACGACAGGAGAATTCTTGTAGCATCTTCGCCCTTTGAAGCTCCACCTTAATACGACCCTCTATCATATCCACTATAGCGATGACGGATCTGAAGAAAAAGAGAAAACAAGTAAAAAATGCATCCAATCTGTGCTGCACTTGCGGCCACGTCAATGTATATATTGTTTCGCTTGCTGAATTGTGGTACCAATAGAAAAGAGCGTTAGCTGGCTATTAACTTCGGCGGCCCTTGGTTTTCAAGCCTACACCGGCATTTATATGTTTTTTTGTTAACTATGTTAAAACATCGAGTTACAAGATCAACAATAACAAAGCAACATTTATGAATGGAACAATATCAAAACCTTTTGAATGATCTGCATAGACGCCGGTAAAAATCATATGGCAGAAGATAACAGTGATGAGAGAATGTACATTTAGCTCTAATTAAAATTATGGAGGCTAATGTTCATGGAGATTAATGATCAAAAGTCATCATTGATATAATGTGTAGTATGTCACCGATGATATAAAGTACAGTATATGCATAACTCAGATCGTGACTACGTGACACTATGTGCAAACCAAAATGCAATGAAATTGCCAATTAAAGATTTTATACTTGACAATAAATACCAAAAACAACATTTTACTTTCATTCAGTTTTCTAGTAAGAGACACCCCACCCTCCCAACTTTACCAGATAGCAACGCAGATTAAACCGAGGGTGGGGGGAGGGGGGAGGCTAGGAAGCAATGGAGATTAAACAAAGGGGCGCCAGGTTGGGTCAGACCACAACAAAATGTTTCCGGTTGGGTGTGGAGCCAAGTAGTTGTATCTAAATTTAGAGTTGATGTTTGGCTGTGCCTTTCACTGTCAAATATTCATGACAGGGACTGATTTTTTTCCATGGAATGATTGGGACGGAGTCATTCTTTATTTCGAGAAACTTTTATTGTGGTTGTGAAGGAAGTGTGGTCGAAGTGTACAGGTAAAGTAAGTAAAGCAAGTGTGAAATATGGTCGAGAACTATGTTTTCATTGACCCGGAAATGGAATAATGACCTTCAGTAGGCTTTGATCAACTGTATTATTAAAATGCAGGGTAGAACCGGACAAGTTCTAGTGTGTGTTAATATACTATAATGACAGTCACCCGTAAGAATCCTAGTGTCATTGGAATGTTGGTCTTAGCTGAGCTTGGAAGAATGCATATTAGTAATGTATAATAAAATAATTGGTGGTCTGACTCCATATAGCAAAGTAGATTAGACCTAGGAGGCGCCATATAGCAATGGAGGCTATACCCAGGGAGCTCCAGGTGTCGCCTTCTCTTTTTAGATTTCAGATATCTATCGCTTGACTATATATCTGCGTTTTAACTCTGTATCTCAACGAATGTTGATGCTATATAGTCGCAATTTTGCACACAAAAATCAACATTAATTTTAGTCAACTTAGGCTGATATATGACTTAGTTTTGTCTTAGACTTTGTCAATGAAAGCAGACTTATGAATTTACATATAACCGTATTTACTTTAACTAAATTAGAGCCAACATATTTTTTTGCAGTTTTTCCTCCGATGGCTGAGACGTTGTCTGCAGTGGGTCACTTTGTGAGTATATTAAGCGTTTCTTGTTATTCAACACATGTATACAATGTTGGACTTGGGACCTCTCTGGAGGCAACGTCCTTTCACATTCCCATTTGTGCAGACTTTACCCGAATTAGAAAATTTGAAGGGGCCCATGGTGGCCCAGTAGTCTAAAGCGCTCGCCTTTACCGATCGCTGCCATCTCGCCTCTATCAGAGTTATGTTCGAGTCTCAGCTTAGGCCAATGTGGGTATGTGAGAAAGCTTTCCAGTAGCTTCCCGTGGGTCAGTGGTACTTCTCTGGTTCTTCCTCTACCAGTTACACTGGCAACGATTCATAGCTTATTTTGTGCTGAAAAATGGCGTTAAGCCCACACCACCACCAAGAACAAATTTCAACCCGAGAACATTTGAAAAACGTTGCACCGTACCTATTATTGTTTATATGGCTTATACAAATTGTTCATGACAGCATGCATCTTCAAGGATCCGGCACCTGTGTATTGCAAAAGTTATCGTTTTTTGCCTACTAAGAATTTTTGTTAAGTATAAATCGTGTCAGCCCGAAGCTAATGAGCCGTGATTGGTCTTAGACATTGTAACTCCAGTCCAATGCAGACATGTGTCTTAGACACTGCAACTCCAGTCCAATGCAGACATGTGTCATAGACATTGCAGTTCCATTCCAATACAGAGATATGAAATATGACCATCTAGATAATGAATAACAACGACAACAGAAAAATGACTCATTTATACACAAACAGAAAGTAAGTTGGCGAAGAGAAAGACTTGGTGAGATCATTTCACAAGAATCCAACATTTATATATCCTCTATAGATTTCCTATAGGAGGTAACTGTTATCATAAAAACAGACACAAGAATTGCAACTCTTCAGGAATAAGTAGTTCATTCAAGCAGTATTATAATACGATACTTGCCAATAATAATAATAATAATAATACTTTCAATGTTGAGACATCGAACCAGTTACAATCTAGACAGAATAATTATTAGAAAGATCTAACAGACTGGCATTTAATTCCATGTGCAACCTGACAAGTCTACTAGATCTGAATAATCCCCAAAAGGTTCTTCAAAAGCATATAATTTCATTAACGACCTTGGATCCAGAAAATTAGGTAAGTAAAGTCAATACCAAATCAGTCAGTCGGACACTCAGTCAGTCTGTTAATTAATTCATAATCTGATTAAGTAGGTTAGCCAGTACGTAAGTCACTAAATAATTTATTCTTTCAGAGCAAACAACACACACACACACACACACACACACACACACACACACGCTCGCTAATAAATGTTACATTGCAAAATTACGGAGGATTTAATATTAAAAATTACCATGCTTTTCATTACATTGTTGGAAATCTAGCATTATAACACGTTGAGTGTACTATGGAATTATCTTTTACTAAAACACATTATTAGCTCGTGTATAGAATCTAGACTGCAGTTTAGCAGGCGCTATTTCGACAGACATTGATTGCATACTGATAGAAAACTTCTCTTTTTATAAATTATATAAACAGCATTTCCTCTAGAACAATAATATTATAATGCGGGTTTACATTATCAAGCTGATTTACTTTTACTCAGAACTGATCTTTTATTTTGTTCTATGTCCAGGGTGGTTGTTGAGATAGAGTGGACCAAGAAAAAGACACAAAAGAGGATGAAATTCCTATTGTTAAACGCAGGAAAATTTTAAAACTTCTCAGTATGTTACATACAAGAAAATAACATTACTGCAATGTCATAATGTCATGTCATATCATAATTCCATAATTCAGCGTCTGAACTACACCAGAACTTTCAATTTTGAACACACATCATTTGAATTGGTCCAAACCTCACTCACAGCCAGTCCATTTTTTCTGTCTCTACCGCCCTCCTCCTAGTCGAAAAAGCAAGCTGACCGAATCTATCTTTTGGAGCAGTTTCCTAACCATTTTTGTGATGGAAATTCAATAGATGGCAACCTGATTATTCTTGGAGATTTCAACTTTCACATTGACTCTCCTGTAAACCCATATAGATACAAACATTATCAACCTCAAACAGACATTTAGCCAACCCACCCATAAACATGGTCACATTTTAGACTGGATTCTTCATAGACCTGATGATAATATTCTAGTCTTCATTGGTGTTCCACAAACTTGCATCTATTAACTACTTAGAGAAATCTCCGTATGACAAATAGAACCCATCTAACACATGACATCCAAGCAAACCAAACTCAGCAACTTCGTTACTTCCTACAGCAGTACAGCTTGAAGAGTGATTACATTTATTGCTTGACAAACATGCCCCAGCAACAAAGTGCAGAGTATCTATACAGAGTGTTCTTCATGGAAAAGCTGTGTTAGGGACCAGCTTTGCACTGCTACAAGAATGCTGCAAAGCTGAGAGGATCTGGCTTTCCACCAGCCTCACTATTCATAAGGAGATATACGAAGCTGCTAAGAAAGATGTTACAAGCATAGTTCATGCACCAAAATCAGCCTAATACAGTACTAAGATCACTGAAAGTTCCAATTGCAAAAAGATCTTTGAGATTACGAACAAGTTAATGTCAAGGATACCAATTCCAATGACATTCTCTTCCGTCAACCTTCCGGACCTGTTTGCAATTTTTTTTCCATGAAAATGTTCAAACAATTAGAGATAATCTTGACAACACGATATCAATTGACTCGTTGACATCATACTTTTGTGCATGAGTCGCTATTTTACAAAGCGTGCCACTTTTTCGGGATTAATTACAAAATGAACGAGCGCGTGCCACTAGTAAGAGAGTAATACTGTTAAATCGAGATTTTTGGCTGCCATTCGCATGCCACACAAAATCTCTTGACGTGCCACCTTGTGGCACGCGTGCCGTAGGTTGCCGACCCCTGTCTTTGTGATACAGAATATACACGGTAACCTCTAACATCATCTGAACCTCTCTCTATGGATTTAGTAGATACAAATGTGATGAACAGCGCGCCAAAGTCATGTGAACTCGATCCAATTCCGATATCACTGCTGCTACAGTGCCTAAATTCAACATTGCCTTCACTAAACGATGTTACCAGTACTTCTTTGTCGTCGGGGGAATTCCCATCATTCTGTTAAAGAAACCAAGATTTGACCCTAATGATTTAAAGAACTACCGATCTGTTGCTAACCTATCATTCATTTCCAAAATCTTAGAAAAAGTTGTTCTATCCCAACTTGTATCTCATTTGAATTCAAACAGTCTTTATAGCAATGTACATTCTGCATATCGTCCTCGCCATAGTACTGAAACTGTCATTTTGAAAGTAGTTAACGACCTTCTGTCTGCTTCGGATAGTGGAAAAATTACAATCCTCACCTTCCTTGACTTGTTCTGTGGCATTTGGCACAATATATCATGATACATTACTTCAGCATCTCCAGCATGTATTTGGTATTCACGAGACAGCCTTACTATGGTTCAAGTCATTCGTAGCCAACAGGACACAAATTGTGCCCGTAAATGGAACAAATTCCAGCCCAGCTGATCTATGTTTTGGTGTTCCACAAGGCTTTGTTCTCGGCCCAATTCTATTCATTCTGTATACTCCGCCGCTTCCAAGTGTCATAGATCTACACCCAGTGTCTCACCAACTGTACGCTGATGACACTCAGATATGTAAATCTCGCCGCCCATCTGAAGCTGAGGCTACTATTTAAGGCGTAGGGATGTGAAGTCATAAATGATATGTAACAAGCTGCGGATGAATGATGCAACTTAAGCCATCCTGATCACCAAGCAAAGAATTTCTCATTTACATTCTTTACCTCAAACAATAATTATCAGCAATACCAACGCACTTAAGTTACAAAGTCAGTACCAAACCTTGGTGTCGCTCTCGACAGTGCTCTCCCATTACACCAACATGTAATGAACATAAGAAAGGCTTCATATCTGGAGCTTAGACGCATTAGCTACATTCGCAATTTTCCTTCGGTTGTTGCCACTACAACACTTGTGTGTTCCTTAGTACATTCAAGGCTGGACTATTGCAATTCACTTCTGTCTGGTTCGTCTCAGTATCTACTACAGAAACAAATAAAACGTTCAAATTACAGCTGTTCGAATCAGTATGAAGAACGGAGTACACATCCCTTCTTTTCTGTACCCTTCAATGGCTACACACACAAAACGCATACAGAGCTTCTTAAGATTAGGCGCTGTACTAAATCCACATTATTATATCCATATAAGCACTACACAAAATCTAATAAGATATCTCCCCGCCCCACCCCACTCCCAAGAAACAAAAGTATACAAACGAGAAAAGTCTACCAGTTACCGTATGCAGCCAACGAACGTAAGAACTTTTCGGATTAATAGGAGACAGCTTAGGAATAATTTTCTTTTCATCAAAATATAAGAAAATTCAGACCAAGCATGGATTGAGCGTGGCTGCCTTTGAGCCTAAATAGTTTGTGTTAAATAACGTGAAAATAAATTAGCTCTTGATAAATAAAAAAATGCAAATATGAGAGTGTCATACATTAATGTAATGAATATGTTCTCTCTTTATGTGAAATTTGCGGCTTTACATCCACTCATAAAATGAGTAGGTTCACCTTTCCTTACCTGAGTCCTTCATCAAACCTCAGTCCGCTGTTGTCCATTAATTCAAGACCTCGTTCTTGACTGCAGGGATCTTCTGAATCATCAGCTGATAAAATTTCTTTCATTAAAACTGTCCTTTCGTTTTCCTTGTGAGCCATTCCAATGGGAATAGAAACTGTCGTAAACGATGGCACCATAGTAACATAAATACATCATAAAAGACGACGTGACGTCATTCATGACGTGCGAAACCTCCCCGATGCCTATAACAATTTATCGGCAATTTCTGTGACCGTATATCTACGAATATTCAACTAATCAAATCATGTACAATACATGAAATAATCAAAGGATTTTAAAATGTTTGAATTTTTATACTCATATCGTTGTTTGAATTTGTATATGATAATGATGTTAATAAAGATATTCTGCGTCCCTTGTTATGTATCTAGTACTATCTTTCCAAAAAAGGAATAGGTCCCGTTGCGGATACTGGAAATGTGTTTTATAGTGCCGCTTTGTAAGACTATAAGCAGTAGATATCACCGTTATTGCCATCAAAATGTATTGTCCATTGTCAACAGTATGTTATAAATTAGTGATGTTTCCTTATTTCAAAATGAAATAGCGCCAGCATTTCGTGTCTGAATTCTGACATAATCGGCGACATGCATAAAAATATTTGACCAGCCGAATTTTCAGATCTAGAACTTTTATTTTTTATCCATTTAGTTGTTTGCCACGCAATTAAGCGTGTGTCGATCTCCGATAATTATCACGTGACAACATGTCACAAATTCCGCTTGTGATATATGTGGACACGTCTCAGTTCTACACAGCAGATATGGCTGGTTGGAGCTTTAGATATGTCCCATCGTAAGGTTCAAAATACCCGATAGATTAGAAGTTTAATTTATTTCAAAATATTTTTTGGATATAGGTTTCTCTGGTTTACCTTCCTAATGTTTTGTTCCAAGTTGACAGGTTTAGAGGAATCCAGGTCTGTAGTACTCTCCTCCCCCCCCCCCTCCCTTAGGTATTTCCTGTCGGTCGGCTTTCCTTTCCTGTCTCAACCTATCCGGTTGTACGTAGAGAGTGACCTTTGCCCTAAGGTCGGATTAGTTACATTCTAGTCATTGTTTTGGAATCATTTCATAGTTTTTATATGTTGTTGTAATTTCAGCCAGTGGCGTACTAAGGGTAAATTGCGCCGGAGCGTAGATGAAGGTTCAGCGGGATTTTTGGCGCCACAAGACCTCTGGCCCCCGGGGCAACCACCCCGTCTGTCCCGCCCCCCTCCGTTAATGATTTCAGAGATCAAATTATTAGTTGCTATTTATTTAGTTCTATTTCTATCTCATGTTATAATGTGTGCGTGCTGCTCTCTCTCTCTCTCTCTCTCTCTCTCTCTCTCTCTCTCTCTCTCTCTCTCTCTCTCTCATCCGGTTAGCTCAAGAGGCGCAGCTAGAGCTTTTACTGCTCATCGTGCCTGTAATGTCTTTTTCGGCTATGTATTCCGTTATAGGCGAGTCCGATATCCCTTCGTATTCTAGCCGGTAGTATTCTGTCGTGCTCTTTGTCCCTCTACCCTCCCCTCCCTGCTGGAAGGCTCTCTGGTGTTCGCTCTTTTCTATCATTTAGGTCTTGGGTTCGGGAGACATTTTCTTCTTCTGATTTGTGGCCAGGGCCAACAAGGGGGGGGGGACAACGGGATATATATACGTGGGGCCCTGGCCCGTAAGGGGGCCCGGGCCGAACAACACATTTTAATTTTATAAAAAATTTTTTTTAACAAGAACTAGGAGAGGCCCGGGTGTTTCTTACCCCAGGGCCCGTGATCGCTTTTGGCTTCTGTCTTTCCTACGGTCGTTCTTCATTTCCATGTTGTTCTCTCGTTACTTCTTTCTGATTTTTGTATTTGTGGTCTTTCCTTTCTGCGGGACTCTATTCTGGGTATTATTTGTCTGTTTTCCTTGATAGTCTTCCTTGTTTTATTCTGCTGTGTTGCTTTCTTATGAAATATCTTTATTTCACTCTTGTGTACTTCTACGTTTGTTTCTCTCTGTTCACTTTTTCGTGGCTGTTGTGTTTTTTCTTCAATTTGTTGCCCGATAGATGGGGATTTTCTCTAGCCAGTTTTACCATTGTTACACTTTCGTTGGTGAATACACCCTCTGTATAACGTTCGCACCACAAAACAGTATAAGCAGAAGAAAGTCTTTAAGTTTTTGCCTTTTCTTTTCAAATCTGTCTACTTTTGTTTCTAAGGGTATTTCTATAATAATTCCCTCGGTTTTGGGCTTTATCTTTATTAAATTATTTTTGGCCGTTGTGTGATCTTTGCTTTCTTCATTTTTGGCCGTTGTATGATCTTTGCTTTCTTTATTTTTGGCCGTTGTATGATCTTTGCTTTCTTTATTTTTGGCCGTTGTATGATCTTTGCTTTCTTTTCTAGAATGTTCCATAAAATAGTACTAGTTGTTCATCTTTTGAAGAGATAATCCATGAACCACTATTTCCACCCCAGTTTTAGTGCATCAAATTTGTCCATTAGCCCTCTTACTTCTAAAGATGTTAGAATTTCCGGCATGTTGGGTGTCTGTTCTTCTGATATATGGGAAAAGTCAATTTCCTGTGTCTCTAGATTTCTTCCGGCAACGAGCATCGGTCCTTCCTATGTCTCTTTTATCTTTTTCTTGAAAAAATTTCTCTAGTTCTGGAATTTTGCAAGGTTGCTTATTCTTGTGGTTGCTACATTTTTATTACATCGATCACGCGTTTTGAATGATATAAGGTTACCTTTCTTAAAATCGTTAAAAGTTTGCACAAAAAGAAAAATTAATACCTTTTTCTCGTAGTACACACTTGGTTCATTTGGTATCTTCTATCCATTTTATATGTGAGAGATAGATTAGATTTCCGATTTGCAACAGACGTATCAGGCTTTCAAAGCAGTTTGGATATTCAGCAGAAAATATTTAGCAATATTTTAATAAAGCTTACCTATCAGCAGAGGTAATTACAACTCGACTAAAGATCATTAAAAACTTCAATAATTGCAAGAGAGGTATAGAATGAAGTTTATAAATATATACACAACAACATAATTCAAGAAAACTCTTTCTATTTTTATGAGAGACGGAATCAAAGCCGAGGGCAGAACTGAAGGTGAATGTGGAAGTAAGCAAACTAAAAGTGAATATTTATTTTACAATGACTGAACCAGCGGCTAAAAGATGTTCCCTTCAAATTATCTGTCAAAGAAATCCAGGACAATCTTGTGCTAACAATGCGAATGAAGATTATGTGTTTCATACCTCCCAAGAAAAAGAGGGAACACAATTGAATCATTTCTTAGAAACAAATGTTATAATTAGACAACCAATACATTTTAAGAAACGAAACAAAAATGCAAAATATCAAAACAAATGACTCAGCAAGTAAGAAAATAAAAGATTGTAATAGATGATTACAACAAACGATTGTATTCGTCTCTACGAGAATAATAGCAATTCCATTCTCAAAAGAAAAAAAAAAGAGAATGAAAAGAAAAAAAGATTTATATACGACATCTAAGTAAAGGTAAACTGAAAGGTCATAACTAAGAATCAAAACATTCATGAGACGAAATACGTAATATATGATAATTATTTAGTATGTGTACAGAGTAACTATTATTCGTGTAATGGAACTGACAAATGTTACTTTATCTTTCATTAATCATAACATGGACCGCCTTTACACCCGCTTTGGGAGATAAAGTCAAGGATGTTTATGAAACCTTTATAAATCTTTGTGGTCAAGAAAAATGTTAGTTTGACATTGATTAATACTTGCACAGGTGTTACTTTTTTCACTGTCGTAAGGATTATGTTTTCATTTACTTATCAAACAAAAAAACCTAATAGCAAGGTAAACGTCGTTTCTAAGAACGTATAATTCATATGTCTTGAATGACAGATATATTAATTACAGTCCATTAAAAACTCCATCTTTCAACCCATTTTTGTGTTGTTCAGTAATTTGGTAGAAAATATCAAACATGTCCTGACTTTCATATGAAATTTCATCAATTATGAAATGGAAGATATAAATATGGACGTGGAGATCTGGTTTCATCAGTCGACGTATGCTTGTATTGTAAAGACCGACAAGTCTTGTAGGAAGGAATCGTAATCTTGTAAAGAAAGGTGAGTCTCTCTCTCCCTCTCTCTCTCTCTCTCTCTCTCTCTCTCTCTCTCTCTCTCTCTCTCTCTCTCTCTTCTTTCTCTCTCTCTGTCTGTCTCTCTCCGCTAAAGAATAGAAAATGATCGTGGATCTGCTTCAAAATAAATAAATAAATAAATAAATAAATAAATAAATAAATAATAAAAGCAAAATAAAACCCCACTAGCAATACAAACCACTAAAAACAAAATATTCTCTCAACATTTTCAGTGTTATATGTTACTCCAGATTTGGAATCCTAACTTTAACAATGTGCAAATGCAAACATTTACTTGGTCAGTACAATTTCCAGTATGATTTGGAGTCGAATAAAGTGTAATGATGAAGAGGCTGGTGCCTGTTGAATTAATTCAAGATCTGGCCCCTCTGATTTAAAACTCTAAAATCCAATTGCAAATTATACCGAGCAATCAAAAAGCAAGATTTCAAAGTCTGTAGTGCCATTTGTTGCTCGAAATGCAGAGTAAAAGGGTTATGACGGAGATGACAGGTGTTAGATTTACAAAACTTTTATGACTAAGACAAAGAAAATACTCGAAATATCAAGGGCAGTCAGCTTTAAAGTTATTGAAACTAATTACATAATAATTTCAGCTTCTGCAAAATATTTTTTAAATTTTGAGACTTTATAATTGGATGAAGCTATGATTTCTGATTTTTTTATTTTGAGAAAACTCTTAAGCTGGTCTGATACGTCCTTTCATGAACACTAACGGGTCGAAATGATACTTCAAAACACATGAGGTCGAGCTGGAATTAAATTAAACATTCGATATATTCATGTCCATTACAATCAACATATTCGTGTTTTATCACAGCCATCAGAAGAATTGTAAGAATGTATGCAGAAAAATAATCTCGAGTTCCAGCTGCCTGGTGATTTTGAAAATATTAACATGAAAACGTATTGGCATAAAGAACAAGTGAACGAACGGTTAAATTATCAATGAAGAAGAATTAAAGGGAGAATATAGGGACTCAGTAAATACATAAAATTTAGAAGGCATCAAAGTTTCGAAAGTATTTGAGAAATAATACAGTGAAACAAAGTTTCATTTAAAAATATTTTAAATATTGAACAGACTAGAGATAGAAGTTTCAGCATAGTACATGTACTGACTTGAACTCTAAATGTCGCCGTTTCGCAACTAGTTACATAAACTACACTAAAGCTAAAGCTCCAAAAACCAAAAATGCTATGGACGCTTTCCATTGTTAAAATTTTGGAAGTCGCAAAAAAAAATTCTGTGACGGAAATTGTGTAAATAACTCGAGCGAAGCCGAGTTTCTGAGTGATGTACGTTTGAGTTACCGAAGGTTTTCTGCGTAATGAAATTCAATAAATTAATAATCTTGAAAGGATTTTTAAGTTTAGATAAGATCGGATCAGACCTTTTAATGTACTCTGTACAGTATATATTGCAGATAGTAAAATTTCAACACGTAATGCAGAAGTATATTGTTTGCAAACGTATTAGAATCTTAAACAATTTCTAACAGATCTGGTTAGAGTCAACTGTAAAATATTTATTTCGCAAAATACATATTTATATTCTGTCCGCAAGTAAAGTAATTGGTCCAGTCTAAATGTGCGGTACTGCTAACATGGCTCATTCCATAGTCTAGGGTAAAATAATTAATGAATAATACCTCGTCGAAGCAGGGGTGCTTTTCTAACTACACCAGATAGTAATACGCAAACCAGATATGAGTGGATCAATTAGAAAAATAAATGAATAGTTCTTAAGCAGCCAGGCCAGTAAAGTCTGTATTGTTTTGCAGATGGTTTCTTGTCGTTTCTTGCTTGCTGTGGTTGTAGTGGCAATGCTTGTGATTGGTTCGTTTCCCCCCACCATCGAAGCACAGTGTTCAAGGACTTGGAGTGGATGTGCTGACGCTGGTTGCAGAGCAAATGAGGGCAGGTGTGCATTGACTAGAGGACTATGCCAATGCGTGCTGTTGAAATAGATAAACATTTGTCAGGAAATGGCTAAAGAGGAATTTCACATCATTGGCAAGGAAATGAATGTCAAATGGACTAGAAGACTGAGATATATATATCTACAGAAAATTAAAATGTTTGTACTTATAAACATATACATATATAAGATGTACTAAAACTGTAGTTCAAATTGTTATTACTCTTTGAATAAAGAGTTCCCCTAAAAGTATGACTACTTTGGTTCCTTGCTTCTATCTCAAGCTACAGAAAGGTTGATTACCTCCTCTCTCAGTTACAGAGAGTGAGAGAAAAAGAACTGAGATTAATTCGTTGTTAAATAGGACCCTGAGCTGTGAAAAGTTTACGTTTCTTTATTGAAGTATACCTATAGATGTTTCTGGTTGTCATCAAACATATCGGAACAAAACTGTGAATAGCATTACATACATACATACATACGCATCGTTTGGAGTGTAAAAGCAAAATTCACATTTCTGGATTTAATTTTGCTTTGACCCAAATTAAGATGTATTCATTTTTGTCTGACGGTACATTACAAGTATATAAACTCGTATATTGATTTGTATTTAGTAATTGTGTTCCTGAGTAATACACAAAACTGCTAAAATTATATGTAACACTCTTTCCAGGTTTACGTTAAACTACATTAAAATATAATTTAGTCCAAGGAGATACCGGTAACAGACAATCCGTAGGTCGGAATATAAAATCGTTGCATTATATATAAGGTGTATTGGAAGTGGATATTTCGTAACAGAGGTGGATATATTGTCAGATATTATTTCTGACTTTTCAATGATTCATATGCATCTAATTCTTTCTTCCCAGCATGCCTGGGGTCTCTGGCGCAAGATGGTGCGATGATGTCTTGAGACGGGTGAAACAAGTTCAAAGCTTTATAATCTATGTTGTTGTCTCACCTGCATTTGTTTGGTGAGATATAATAGACACGTTTCCATCCGCGGCAGTCTCGGTGGCCAAAGTGTTTTCAACAATTGTAAAGTTTTCCGTTAAAGATTTTGTGAGTCATATATTAATCCGTTGCTGCATTCTAGTGAATCTGTTTCATGGGATCAGTATAGTTCTAAAGTTGATGCCGTGAGATGCTAGGAGTATCATTATAGGTCTAACATTTATTCCGTGATATGCTAGGAGTTCCATACTTCCCGGTTGGCTGACTACTGCGTCACATTTCCGGTTCTCGTAACACCATCTTTCCAAAAACTAGGAAGTTATGTAATTATAACCCAGTATACATCGCATGCAGCGGAAACTTCAGGATACTATTCCGATGGGTGCAACATCTACACACTGATATGGTTGGTGTTTCTGTTTTGATTGGTCTTTGTTGTTACGGTTGCTAATGCAGAAATCTTAGTTCATCATTGTGAACAATGTTAAATTATTTTTTAAAGTTGTTGAAAGTCGTCTTTCTTCATTTCTTGCTTCATTCAGCTAACACTTTTGTATAGTACCCAGCTGGTTTAACATTAATACGCTGATATGACAGGTATTCTTGTTTTACCTGTCTCACCTACATAGCTAAAACCCATATTTCATTCAACTATGGGATAATATTACTATACGTATAAAGTTTGTACACTGATTTGGTAGTTTCACATAAAGCAATCTCAAGAATTTTTTTCTCTCATTTTATTTTACATTTCTAACAAAGAACAGTCCATCTATGTATACAAGGTAATAATCAATTGTGGGAACAAATAACTAGCTCTAGGAGTTCATGTTTGTGTAATTTACCTATGCATAACACAAGCAGTCTAGAAAACATCTCCATATAGATGAATCCATGTGGGCAAGGAAAACTAATTTTTGTAATAAGCTACGGAATCATATGCATGGTGGTATATTAAATAATATATTTAAATGAATGAAGTCGCTAATTGGCTGAAAATAATTGCCGAAAAAAATTAAGGAAATTTTTAGAAGAAATCTGTGTATGGGTAAATTTTACTGATTAGCAGGCTTCAATCTAAAACAATTTTCATTTTAGCGTTGTCATTTTTAACAGAACTTCAGCCACTTTAACGTTGAATTATTTAGCACGAAACGAAATTAAAAATTGCCTTGATGTTTTCCCAAATTTAATTATGCAATGCAGTAACAATCATCACAGATCAGTAGACACGACTCCGCTGATGCAAGCATGGAAGACAAGAGATGATGACTACCGATCAAAGTTATCTGGCAACAGAGACATTTAGAGAGCCTAAGTTTAAAAATCGGCAGAACCTTCGGAATTTTAAGAGTCAAACTACTGTTCAAAAAGAGGTACATCCTTAATTTTAATTAGGAAATATTTAAATTCAGGAAAGTAGCTCAAGGAGATACAAACGTTTACAAACTGGAATAATTAAATAGATACACGATAGGGGGCGTGTTTTACTAGCACCTGTTATCTTTATGCAACAAATAAGGTATCATAAACAAGGTTGAACAAATCTAGAAAATGAATGGGCTGATCTGAACGTTATGCATATTATTGTGAAATTGAGAAAATGGTATAAAAGCTTGAAGCAAGCTGAAAATATGCAATTAAATAAATATTGTGCCAAGGTATGCTTCTTTTCTTGAGAAGATCTGTCAAATGGACTTCTCTCCACAGGAGACGGCTCGACGTATGAATAAAACTAAGCACGATGCATTAGCAACACTATTATGCCACACGAAAACACAAAGTTCAGAATGAAGACACCCCAAACGCCAACAGAAAACAAATCAAAACAAAAACAAAACAACAACAAAAAAAAAACTGAATTAAAAGCCAAACAAAACAATTGTGCAGTAAAAATGAAGACGTTGTAAGTGAAATACCAGCGATTAAAAGAAAGTGCATCCACAAACATGACAGACAGATTAAGAACAAAATGGTTGACTTGAAACATGGGACAGGCGACTACAATATATATATATATATATATATATATATATATATATATATATATATATATATATATATATATATATATATATATATATATATGAGAGTAATAAATAGTGTCACAAGGAATAAAATGAGATTACATTAAACAATATGAAGAAGTTCCAAACTTCATCGATAAAAAGCTAAAAAGAAAGCAAAAGGCAATCATAGGGTTATTTAAACATCTATAAATCTCTATACATAGAAAGCATAACATTTCAGAAATAAGTTGTGTTTTTATCTTGCAATGTTTTAAAACAAGTTTATTCTCAAAGCATCAATGAAAAGCATATATTACCAAATAACAATTATGACAAAATTAACAAAACTGTTAACAGAGGAGGGGTTTCTACATCGCATACTCAATGCGGAAATTAACATTTACCTATGGGACGTCCCAA
Source organism: Megalonaias nervosa (assembly GCA_016617855.1). Lineage (NCBI taxonomy): Eukaryota > Metazoa > Mollusca > Bivalvia > Unionida > Unionidae > Megalonaias > Megalonaias nervosa. Next base: position 88,477 of record JAECUM010013754.1, read on the forward strand.
AGGCATTTAATTGACAAACATATACCATAATTAGTCACATCAGTATGGAAATTTAATGTTTTTCTCTGGATGCAAAATACTGTTGTCTGAATGTAAAATACATTTACATGATTCATATCAAATCATATGGTAATTACACATACAGACAGACAGGCACGCACTCAAACACATAGCATTTTATATATATATATATATATATATATATATATATATATATATATATATATATATATAGGATATATATATATATATATATATATATAGTATATATATATATATATATATATATATATATATATATATTGTGTGTGTTTGTGTGTGTGTGTGTCAAAATCTTTGGGACCGTAAGTCATTTATTAGTTATTTCAATAGCTAAGAACCCAGCAATTCGTTTCGTAGATAGCGTGTACCAAAGGCACAGTCAGCTGGATAAAGACAAGGAATTTATGACAAACAAAAATAGAATAACACCACTTGTATAGAAGTTGAAGAACAGAAGCATGAACACTGCTATGGCAATTAGAACATACAAAAAGATACCCTGAACAATTTTAACTGAAAACGATTTGGATACAAAAGGAAAAGAAACAGATAAAGAAGACATATGAAACCTTGTTAAATAAATGAACTCCTAAAAATTTTCTAATAATTCTCAGATGTTTTAATATACACTGTAAGATCATTTGCATTCCAATTGACAACTTAGAAAGTTTACAAATGACAAAAACTACGGCTTTAAACGGAGTTAGACACTTTACTGGAGTTTTTATCATTTAAAGTATGTCTTCACAATTTAGTGTTAGTTTGATAACATTCCGACATATTAATTTTGAATAAACTGTAGTGGAAGCAGATGAATGCAGAGCACGACAACAGAAGACATAAGAACATGTCCGAGAGTTTGCTTCGACAAAACATGAAAACATACTTAATAAATACGTGCATACTGATTATTTTGTTCTCGACGTAAATATATCTTTAACAATAATATAATAATAACTTTTACTCTAGTATGTTTATCATGCGATCTTCCAGGGAAATAAACTAGGCAATTCTATTAAAATTGTCTTCCTTCATGAAGATGGCTGTCTTATATGATTCATTTTTTTTGTTGTGCTTTTCTATCTCTATCCTAGAAGGAATGTTATCATTTTTGTCTCTCTATTTTCTTTGACTATTATATATATATATATATATATATATATATATATATATATATATATATATATATATATATATATATATATATAAATGAAAAGAAAAACAACAATTAAATTTGTTCTTCATAGTCAACAAGTTCAAAAGAGGGACATGAAAAGAAAATGTCTTTGTTTAAATCATCGGCAATAACACCATTTGGTTTTATAAAGTTTAGACATGTACAGCAGTTAATTTGACACATAACATTTTCAAGATCAGTTCTGTCTAAATATAATCATCTTTTAAGACACACTTATGATTCAAATACGAAAAATGGTTTTAATGAAAAAAGTAGAGTTGACTTACTGAACATAGAATGCACAGCCATGTACGTACCTGCGAGTATATTTAAACGAAAGGGGAATATAAAATAAACGAAATAACGAACCAAGCAGATGTAATTTAAACATTTAAATGTATTTACAGTTGATTTAAGACTTTAATTTACATTACTTCCGACCACCGTTTGTCTGTAAATTTTACACCATTTACTATTAATTGGTACAGAGACATTGTCGCCAGACACAAGGAGAAATCTACTACGATGGTATTCAGACGGATTTTCGACCGTTTATCCCAATGTTTCTTTGTTGGGTGAATGAGTTGGGTGTGAAAGCGGACTTTTGATATTTTAATATTTAAAAATAATGTTTTTACAACCTTATTCATGTTTTTACAGTATGTATGTACAGTCTGGTCATTCTATCGCAACTCTGTAATATTGGTATTGTGAACACTGCAGATAAATCCCATTGAATGTGTACATATACCGTTAGGATGACCTAGGTTCTTATAGGTTACTTGGTGTAAGTTCAGCTTCAAAGGTTTCGTCAAGCCCGTATTCTTTTCTCTCATTCCACATATTTGCACGTATTTGTCCCTTACGTATGAGAGAGAGAGAGAGAGAGAGAGAGAGAGAGAGAGAGAGAGAGAGAGCAGAAGGGTTTTCAATGAATTTGTGTAGCATATCTAAGTCAAGTAGAAAATCGGGATTATGAATAATTTTCTCGTTGTCTTCTTTATGTCGTTCATGGTTAATCAGTGGAAATTTATCACTAATCTAGAGTGTAAAGAAGCGATAGAATAGCATTGAAACAATATTTATATATGCGTATTAATGCGCGATACGTGGATTACTCTGATACGCCAACAATATTGGTATATCAGACTGCTTTATACCAACACTTAAAAAGCCATGTTAATATATATACCAAGGGTCTCTCGCATTGGGAGGCTGGTAGGTTTCTGTGCTGCAGCTTCCTTGAGGAACGTGTCCTCTAATCATTATTCTAGTGCAGACTCGTGACCCCTGGAAACTCTTGTAGCATGTGCGTTGCCTTTTTCTGTAAACTTTTATTGCCTTAATTGCCGACATATATTCTTATATTTTAATGTGTTAGAGATGTACAAAGGAAATTGCACAGGTCACAACTTTAATGAAACCTCACGTTCCAGATATATGCAACTTTATCCGTCTTCGCCAATAATAAGCCATCTTTATCATATAAAATTGGTTCCTAATCTGTGGGCCGCGGGTCCGAAGTTTATTTCAACCTCTATTATTAGCATGTGGGGGCCAGCGAAATATTTTGAAGTTAAGAAATTGACTCGCATACTCTGAAACAATGCTTTATAGTATATATAATGGGAAATTCTATTAGACCATTATGCCTAAGAAATGTATCAACCTTTACGTTGCTGAGGCCATTCAATGCTATTGTTAAGTCTCCTCTTTAGAGTTCTTTCAGTCAACATTCAAGACACGTATCTATATCACCATCGTCAGAATAGTCGGTAAACGAATTTTCAGTCTGGTGCATTGGGACCTTTACAGTCAGTCGCTGGCCAATATGGATCATCCCGCCCAGTCATTTCAAAGCTACTTTGCCATTAGCAATAATGGTGTAGATATGCTCGCTTATGCAGGAGAGGGAGCGTGAATTCCAATAGTACCGCTAGTACGTCGATTCAATAGGGAAGCAAACTTCTCCGATTTCGTTTTCGCGACAGGCTTGGT
>JAECUM010013755.1:0-11889 GCA_016617855.1 Megalonaias nervosa
CAGCTGTGAAAGAAATCTCAAAGAGTTATATTATTAACAATAATCAACTCGTCAGTTTGAAATTGGTGATGGGCATCAAAACAATCTTTGACAAGCAGACTGTTTAGAGTCAGTAATCTCGGCACTGGGAACTCACAAACTGCCTATGGCTAGGTTAGGACTTTAAAGTCGGACACTCTGTATACTTACAAATATTAAAACTGAAATATAACTGAGAAGTTAAAATATCAATGTTTATTTCCTACTGTCAAAACTTGCCTTAAACAGTAAATATTCATATTATCATGTCTGCACCAGAACATGTGAGGCTGACCATAACATTGACTACAAGATGGAAATGACAGACTTTGACGGTGTATCATGTGAATTAAAGGATCGACAGATGAAAGAAACTGCAGGCAGTCATGTTATTTGTTACTAAGAGAAACCTCCGTATGATAAACAGAACCCAACTAATGCATGACATCCAAGCAAACCTAACAACTAGCTTACCTCCTACAGCAGAACAACTCAACAATTGCCTGTGTTCATTGCTTGACAAACATGCCCCAGCAAACAAGTGCAGAGTATCAATTCAAAAGTGTTGTCCGTGGTATATCAGTGTTAGGGAACAGCTTCGCAGTGCTAAAAGAGACTGACGTAAGCTAAGAGGCTTTGGCTTTCCACCAAACTCACTATTCAGAAGCAAATCTATGAAGCCGCTAAGAAGAATGTCACAGACATAGTCCATGCACGAAATCAGCTCACTACAGTACTAAGATCATGGAAAGTTCCAGCTGCAATGAGCTATTCGAGATTACTAGCAAGCTAATGTCAAGGAACACCACTTCCAGCTACCTTCTCTCTAGTCGACCTTTCGGACCTGTTTGCAAATTTCTTCCGTGACCAAGCACAAACCATCAGAGAAAAACTTGACAACACAATTTCAATTGACTCATTGTCACCATACAGTTGTGATACAAAATATCAGCAGCAACGGTTACCAGCATTTGAACCTGTCTCTATAGATTTAGTAAGTACTATCGTGATGAAGAGTGCACCAAAGTCATGTGAACTTGATCTGAATCCGACGTCACTGCTGCTTGAGCGCTTAGATCCAATATTGCCTTCACTAACGGATGTTATTAATACCTCTCATCTGGGGAATTCCCATCATTTTTCAAAACTGCCATTGTAAAGCCTCTGCTGAAGAAACCAACACTCGACCATAACGATTTAAAGAACTACTGCCCAGTTTCTAATCTCCCATTCATGTCAAAAATCTTAGGAAAAGTTGTTCTATCCCAACTTGTATATCATCTGAATTCAAACAGTCTTTTTAGCAATGTACAGCCTGCATATCGCCCTTGCCACAGTACTGAAACTACTCTTCTGAAAGTAGTCAATGACCTTCTCCCTGCTTTGGATAGCGGAAAGATTACAGTCCTCACTCTCCTTGACTTGTCTGCAGCATTTGACACTATAGACCATGATATATTACTTCACCATCTCCAGCATGTATTTGGCATTCATGATACGGCCTTACTATGGTTCAAGTCCTACTTGGTCAACTGGACACAAATTGTGTCCGCAAATGGAAAACACTCCAGCCCAGTTGAACTATGTTGTGGTGTTCCACAGGGGTCTGTTCTTGGACCTGTTCTCTTCATTCTATACACTCAGACACTCTCAAGTGTCATAGATCATCATCCAGTGTCTCACCAATTGTATGCTGATGATACCCAAATATACAAATCTAGCCACCCAACTGAAGTTGAAGCTACCATCCAAGGCGTAGAGAGGTGCATTTCCGATGTGAAATCATGGATGACATGTAACAAGCGGCAGATGAATGATAATAAAAATGAAGCCATTCTGATTACAACACAAAGACTTTCTCATTCACATCCTTTACCTCAGACAATAAATATCATCAACACCAACATTAAATTCACACAGTCAGTACAAAACCTAGGTGTTACTCTCGACAGTACTCTCTCACTGCACCAACATGTCATGAACATATGCAAGGCTGCATATCTTGAACTGAGACGCATCAGCTCCATTTGCAAGTATCTTTCAGCTGATGCCACTAAAAACACTTGTGTGTTCCTTAGTACTTTCAAGATTGGACTATTGTAACTCAATTCTGTCTGGTTCGTCTCAATATCTACTCCAGAAACTTCAAAATGTTCAAAACACAGCTTCTCGGATCATCCTTAGAGTACCACGATCCCTACACTGGCTATCCATATGATCCAGAATTAAACACAAAATTTGTTCTCTGTGCTATGTTTCGCTGACGGGCTCCAGTCCAACATACCTATCTGACCTCACCCATGCGTACACACCATCAAGATACTTATGCTCCTCTTCTGACACTCGTATTCTCATTATTCCCACTATGAAAATGAAATCATATGGACAACGTTCTACTGCATACCAGGGCCCAGCAATGTGAAACGAATTGCCCACTGAACTTAGACACAAAGACAGTGATATCATTCAAGAGCGCTCTTAAAACTCACCTATTTCAACTGCAAGGACAGACTTAAAGACCTAATAATGTTTCCTTACCTTAAATATTTACAGCATGTTTTCTGTTTTCTAATTTGGTGGTGTTTGTTTTTATTTTTGTAATCATCTCATTATATGTTTTTTAAGTGTTGTCAATGTTGTAAAGTGCTTAGAGCTTCTAAAGATTAGGCGCTATACAAAGTAGTCATTATTATTATTATTATTGAATAATGGAGTACATAACATTGCAATAAAGGTGTTGATATATGTACTGATACTGTGGAGAGATTGCAGAGTGTAAAACTTCTGTTACAAAGCATTACTAATTGAACACGACCTCTCTCTTTCTAAATTGTTTACCTTGGAAACTTGAGTTTGCCCAAGCCAAATTTGAGCTTGTCTTGGGTGTAAGGCAAGTGGATTTGTAAAGCCCTACAGGCTGGGTCATCTTCACTAACCAAGGGTTATTGATACATTAGTTCCACATTGACAATGAATTAACTGGATCAATGACGCTTGGTTTGCAAAGATATGCTTGATATTTTGGTTCTATGTCAGCTGTGTGCTACCTAAAATCAAATGTTTTGTTGATGAAATTCAGTGATTTGATGACAGAAAGTTGGGAAATTGAAGTTATAGGGATTAAATGATCATGGGTGAGTATTTATCAACGTGTAAATTGTACCTATTCACTCACAAAGTTAACAGAAAGTCTGAACTTTATGTTCATTTTGTGAGTGAATACATAAAATTTACACTTTGATGAATATACATCCTTAATCATTTAACCCTATAGTATTTCTAAAATAATCTAAAATCAATCAATCTTGCTTTGTTTATACTGAAAGACAAGAAAATAGCTGGAACTTTTCTTTCTACAAACAACTGCAATGTGCACATTGTCCAGAGATTTCTTTCAAATGGCAAAGATCATGATGCTGGACATGGTGTTAATAATAAGGAAAAATAATTTCACATCCCATAGACAGACTGCAATATAATTTCAAACCCATGGACGTAGTTGGCTCATTCATGCATGATAGAGAAAGCAGTCTTTCTTACCATTCTCTTTCCATGTGTGAGCACAGCAGCCATGATTCTGCTTTTTCTGTGAATCTGCTATTTTTCTGGTTCAGTTCATCAAAGTAACATCATAAATAGCAGGTACAAGTCTAGAGACATAGAATATAAAAATGTGAAATTTAAAGTATCATTATTTTTTTTTATAAACAAATGTTTTATGGATTCTGCAACTTTTTAAACTCTGATTCATATTTATTACTTTCTGAAGTCTGTTTAATGTATGGTCTCTATTAATACAGATTACTCAAGATGTGAAGAAAGAAAAACACAGTTACTTTCTGACCTACTAGGAGACCAATTATATATTGTTTTACAACACTTATAATTATTATAATGACTGTCAACTATATTAAAACTTCTTTGTTAATTTATACTAATTTTTAAATAAATAATAGGCATTTTAAGTCAAAGTCATGAAATTTAATTTGCAAAACTCTGTTAAGAGACTCAGGCCCCTGTAAAATGCAGTTCTTGAAATTATGAACAGTTCATGAACTGTATGAACTATTCTTGAACTGAACATGAAATTGTTTTGTGGCTGTTCGTGAACTACAGTTCCTGAAGAGTTCATTATTAACTTAAAGAACAAACGACGTACCATTCAAGAACAATAATACATCATAAGAGTTCAAGAAATGTTCATTTGTTCTCTCTAGGAATTAAAGTGCAAACATCTAATAAAATCTTGATAAGTGATTTAAACATGAGACAAGTGAAAAGGTAGGTAGGACAAGTGAATTTTCTGAAATAACTTGTCCTGGACAATTGGATGAAAAAAAAAATGCTCAGTCCTGGATATACAGTGTATTGGAAAATGAATACATGAAACCATTGTTTTTTGTATTTCTATATGATTAATTACAATTTTCATTCCACACCCCTCCTTCAGCTAAGTCACTAAAGTGTCTGCAAGATCGAGAGAATGATTTTTTAAAGGGGGTGGGGGTGTGTGGACAAACCAACATTAAATGTAAATGATCAACCTTTAAAATGATGCAATCTCAGGTCTAGTGCTTCATATAGAAAACACACACACACACACACAGCAAGGCCCAATGTTAGGGGGTTCTCCACACATATTCAAGACTTGTTCATTTTTTTTGTTTTTAAATTTCTATTTCTGTTTCCTTCTTATTTTTTTCGTTTCAGATTATCAATGGGACATGCTTTTCTACAGACTTCTGGGCAAACAAACATGTGGTAATTCCTATCAGTTGCGTCCACGTTCAGCTGATTCCGTGGGCGACCACAAGCTATTACCATCCAAGTTTCAACTAGGTTGTGGGAAACAAATAAATCTAAATCCTCCATTTAGATGATATGGATGTCATCTTTGAGAATTACAAAACCCCCTTTGACACCTTTTCACAATTAGAGTGTATCATTAGCATCTTTTACTATAGTTGAGACAGGGTCTGCATTAAATGTACATTCCGAGTTCGAGTTCTCTTTGTTCGCTTTACCTGTGCTCTAACTTTTCTATATTCAATGCCTGTTATTAACATTTGTGTCGTTTTCATTGTAAGTTCGTTTTTCAAATTATGAGAAAAGATTTTAGTGACTCATTTTATGAGTTATAGCACTTTTCCGCACTCTTTAAAAAGTGCCTACTGATACTGTAGTGCCCTAGTCTGATCACTGAAGTAGCAGTTATTATTATCATTATTATTGTCACATATTAATGATTGGACAGCACCGTCCAACTCAAACTCAGAGAAAGCCTTGATCACTTTCATGATTTATATATGCGTCAATACCAACTGAAACACGATTAAAACAACAAGGGGCATCTTTTATGTGCCAAACAATCGCAGGTGCTTACATGCATATACACATTCAATAAAACATCAGTTTCTTTGAAGTCATCATATCAGAGAAGGATTAGCTGTTAATTAGTCAAATTGGTTTCATGCCCATTTACCTAAGTCTAGTCTTAGCTATTCTGCAGATCGGCCATGGCTAACAAAAACTATAAAAAAGGGGAGTATCATGGTGGAAACTGAGGCACATCGTGGCGATGAATTACACAGAGAAAAGGTGTGTCCTCGGAGAATTTCATGTGTATTTGATGTGGAAGCCCACATCCCTGAAAGTCTTCAGTGTGTTCCCTGGACAGGCACATAATTCTAAGAACTGTTCGGTGGCTTACAAGGGGACACCGAGTGGCTAAGTAGTCTAAAGGGCTCTACGTTACGGATCAGTGACATCTCACCTCTGCATGGGTTTGAGTCTCGGATACGGCCAATGTGAGAAAGCTTGTCAGTAACTTCTCGTGAGTCGGTGGTTCTTTCCGGGGTTTTACACATTTCTTCCTCCTCCATTAATACTGGCCGCCATGTATAGCCTATCTTGTGCTGAAAAATTGCGTTAAACCCTACAACAACAACAACAACAGTGGCTTGCAAACTTGAAACGGTGATTTTTAAACAATAAAATGTTAGTCACGATCATAAGGTTCTGTGTACGAACATGTTTCTCAAAGACAAACTGGTCTAATGTAGTTTACAGGCATTTTAATCAACCTTATATGTAATGTACGGTCTAACCAATTCTCGACAATTTTGGCTTTTTCCTAGTGATGCCACATTAAATTTGAAATCATACAACCTGATACTAACAGAGGCGACATTTTGTGTCGTACGACTATTATACTCGAATACGGTATACACTTATCTGACAATAAACTAAATATTAATTTAATTAACTCGCAGGTCATTTCATAAAATTGGAAGTAACCGACACAGATTTCAAAGTAACAGGTGGGTGTTTCCACTTGATTCCGGGGTAAACTAATGTGTACACTCAATAATGTTAATTATTGAGTGTACACATTAGTTTACCCCGGAATCAAGTGCCTGTGGTGTTTCCCCAATAGTAGTCGGTTGTCCTAGTATAAAATATAGGCTTGTAAATTACCAGGCAACAGGCGCTTAAGTTAGGACACTTTTGTAATGGATTTCGCATTTCAATTTAATAATTACATTAAAGAGAATGGTCATGTTCAAAAGTACTTTACTTTAAAGCATGTTTAAACTCTTACTTCAGCGCGTCTGCCGCGCACGTGTGAATGACATCAAATGGCATTGAATCCCATACTGTTAACAATCAAAACTTATTCCAAACTTAAAACAATAAAGATAGAAGATGCATGTTATTTTCAGTGTACATACCAGTCTTTCACCAAAGCTTAAATCTATGCCCACAGGAGCACAACATGTACAATACCGTGTGGCACCGTTTTTCTTTATAGCTGTGCTAACCTAGTACGCATGCGTGCAAAATTTGACATTCGCAGACAAATAGTTTTTGATTCAGACCATGTTTTGTTCACCTTCGAAACAATATATTTTGAACAGTTCTTCTACGATGAAGATTTTTCTATTGTCACTTTGGATCTAAATATCGGTTTTCTTTCTATACTATGATACAAAATTTTAACCATATTATATATAGATTTCATGACAGAAAATGTTAAAAAATTAAAAGTACCCGAAAGGTAGCTATTTCTAGAAGAAGCAAACATATACGGCTTCCAAAGATTCTATTTATTTTTCAAATGTGATTAGCTAAACTGTAAATATTTTTAAACTTAAATTTATTAAGACTGTTTTGTTAATTAACACATAAACAAAGGTGTTTTTTCTATTTACTTGCCCGTAAATGTGTTTTGACTATTAGGGTACCAAAAATTCAAGGTTTGGGGACATAGTCCCCCACTGATCGCGCTTTTGTCCCCGTATGGTATGATTCGGACTTATATATATATATATATATATATATATATATATATATATATATATATATATATATATATCCATCCATCCATCTATCTATCTATCTATCTATCTATCTACGATGGTCCTATAGGTTTTACTTTATTGTGTTGTTTTTATTTCTTAAACAACGCAATAAAAAGTTTGGATGAAATGACGATCTATTAAAGAAAGCATTTAAAATAAATATTCTTGCAAATGATTTATACGTTGTGTCCTATAATGATCCCAAACTTTCGTCTTTATTGGAGTAAATCTTGTTCATCAAATTGTATTTCCATGTTATTTCCTAAAATAAGTCGACTTCGGCAGCCATCGCAAAAGTGTGAAATTAATAAAGTGTCATAAATACAATTAAACGTTCATTGTTGATTTTTTTTTTTTAATCTATATCTTCATTTACTGTAGCTACAATCCAAGCCTTGCGTCAGAACGCACTTTTTGTGCTATTTGTTTCAAAGAATAATACCCCCATTTGTTAACATTTTTTAAACTGAACTGTTCACTGTACTGATATATGTATTTGTCTAAGACACCCCTGAAGTTATCATATCACTTTCATAGGTAATTCATTTAAAGAAAAAATCAATGGTATGAATCAAAGGTGTATAATGTATTACTTTGCAATATGTTATAAGAAAAAAACAGTAATAATAATAATAATAATAATAATAATAATAAGAAGAAGAAGAAGAAGAAGAAGATTATAATAATGATACTAGAAATATAATTCTTAATCATTTTTTTTATTAAATTACTGCAACGTATAGAGGATATATATTGTTCTTAGGTCTATGCTTATAGTTTCGGTGTAGTTTAGAAATGTTTGTAGCGCGCAATATGACAATGGTGGACCAGTGATCGTATGCTAAATGACCATCTCCTTGGCATTCTAGTTCTCACAAATGCTACTTAAGCAATATGGATCGCTAACCCTGGATTGGTACTATAATCTACTAGTGTGAGTTAGATAGGAAACCGGCAAACAACAGGTTATAAGAAGAGAAAAAATTAACACTATCTTATGTAACTAAATCTACTCAGAAAGCTGTGCCACTGGTCCTTAACAGTTTATTAAATTGCATGGAACACTGATATTTTAAATAATTGCTATAACAAGATGCCTGAGCTACCTACATCATAGTCCTTCAAACTTCTATTGAAAAAGAAGTGTTCCAGAGGTAAAATAGTTTTTGGGATAACTTGTTTAATGTTGGATACAAATCGAACTACGGATGCAATGTGTAATATATTCTTCGCATGCATGAGATAGCATATCTACGCATAACCGAATCAGACAGGAAAACAAGTACATGCAGCTGGATACCATTCTTATTAGAATCAGTATGTCATCTTCATGTACAGGAGCTGCTATCAGAAAGCTCAAGATTATTACTGTATAATACGCATTATGTCCAACACAATAACTGAATTTATCTAGATGAATATAACAGTTTTAGTAGTAACTTTAAATGTCCCACTAATTATGAATGGTATATTTAATGGTGAAACACATATAGCATTCAGAGAGGGTACGTAAAACAAAACTTTGCATCAAACAATTGGAGAACCTACACGAAATGTTTTGTTTTTCGTTACAAACGACGTTATCATTACGGATCTGCATCAGTTGGATACATGGGAACAATATTGGATGAAGAAATAAAACAAATGACACCACTCTACAACAATGCGATGCACGTTTGTTCTTCCTCAAGATATCAAATGAAAAAGCAAATGAGACAATAAGGTGTCTTATTCATTGCGTTTAATAAAATAACACATCAACACATGACAATGCAATTTGACCAATATATTCCAGACAAAACTTAATTCAATATATATAGTTAGTGGTGCTGTGACGATGAGAATGGGTGCACAAGAAGGGTTTAGTAACAATCGAAGAATGTTATCAGATTAATATAAACTCGGAAAAAGCCTAGTAAGTGCAAAGGAATATAAAAACAACAGTGTATTAATAGTCTGAAGGAACCCGTCGAAAAGGCAGCAATGAAGAGAACACGGTTTATAACAATTATATATATAAACATGCCTAAAATATCAGGAAAAACACTTACAACTGTTGTATCTCATCATTTAGAACATATAGACATATTTTATTATTATATGTATGCATGAAACAGCTCCTGCAATTTAATCTTTGCCAAAAAGTGCACATTATCTAGGTAGGATATATAATAGTAATATATGTTTTATGCTGTTACTAAAACGTATCATATTAGTAAAAATGGAGCAAACCAACTACTGAAGGCACAAAGTTAGAAAACTGTATTATAACTAATCAAAGAAACACTGGAGCAGACCGAGCATTTTGTGCAATCAAATTATATCAAACTCGGCTTATTATGATGCCAACTGCATCATTTATTGCTACGATTCTAGATCCCTTAAAGAACTGCTCAGTAATACTATCAGATACTTTTAGAATCTATCAGTGAACGAATCCATTTCTGTCGCTACCGCTATAATTTATTCCGTTTGCACATTTTTGGGTTATAACCAGTTGATATCACGATATAATAAGGTGCAACCCGCTTTTATTTCTCACCAAATATTGTATTGTCTCTACTAATCTAGCCTCAATACCTCAATACCTAATTTGGAAGTAATTTATGCAGTGTATTGTTAAACTGTACGAATGTACTTTTCTTGCAGACATGTACATCTTTTGCACCAGCTAACACACGTTTCATAAAAATATGAACTTTACCATCACCTATTTTTCGGTAATACAATGTTGCTTAAAATAATGTATGGAAGAGAATTAACATCCCGTATTGATTTTCGTATATTTCTAAGGTATTGTTGATGAATTCCATCAAATATATTTTTTCCAAAACAATTAATCGTTGAAATGCATGATGTGAGGCTGAGAAAGGGACCTTTAGAAAATGTTATATATCAGACTTTTCTCGAACGTAATGCACCTTATGGTTGTCTTCGTTATCATGCCATTTGGAGGATATCCTTTACTTTATCCCTTACGTGACCATAAACGCCTATTGATATATTTGCTATTTAAATTAATCGGATCAACATAAACTGTTAGTAACATGCTTTACAATCTGGAGAAAAAGTTATTAATATCGGCAAAGAATGTAACACTGTTAAGTTCTTTACCAAGTTCGAGTTCATCCCTATTCCAATATTAAAGCCTTGTGACGTCACCTGATGATCTTTAGTAACCTTTACATTTTTATCAGTTTGATTTGTACCAGTATCCATTTATTTTGCTACGAAATGAAAGTTTCCCTAAATAAGTTTTCTTGTTAGCGTCAAACAAGTTCACTCCGTTTCTTGAAGCGATATACCATACAAAGTTAATTACAAAGGCTTGGTGAGAAAATTTCAAGTAGTTAAGTAGGAATATTCATAGTTTAGTTATTTCTGTTAACAAGTAGAAAAGATTTTCAAAATTCAATTTTGGAGGATACAGTGCAAAACTGTTTGTTTTTAAATTGGCTGATACTTTGGACATTACGAACACTTGTGCACGGTGCAGAGGAAAGCAAAGTTTGGTGTGTTTCATGCTGATTAACCTCATTCAAAACTGATAACAGGACAAATCAACATCATCTATCGATTATTGTGACAGATATAGACATAATCTGGAGGTACCTTTATATTAAATTAGACTATGCTCCTGCCATTCTTTTGTTCGTACAGGAATGACACAAATACAAGATATGAACATACGTATTTGCCTAAATCTAATGAAGCCTGTGATTTAAACGAAGAAAACGATAAAAGCAGATGCGGATTATACACTTGCGACCTGTGTCTTTTAAATTTTGGTATGATTTTATCCGAGACCAAAGTCGCACAATGAATAGTACAAGAATCTTAACACGTTGTATGCACTAATCTCTTAAACAAAAACAAGATTAAAGTTGGTGAATGAATCATAATATGTGCATGTATCAGATCAATAAACATGTTCGATAGAGTATTGGAAGCAATACAGTTCAGGATATTTCAAAGATTTATACTTGTCAGAAATTTCTTGGACTAAATAAAATTATTCCAAACTTCAAAAGGTCTGCAGAAGACGGACAAAATGAACACATCTATATAATGATATAAGACATGAACTATCAATATTAACCAATGCATCAAATCGATCAACATCTATCGATCCATCTATCTGTATATATATATATATATATATATATATATATATATATATATATATATATATTCAGCAATAATGTCAAACTAGTAGACTTGTATTTCAAGTATAACATTACTAATCATGTGTGACCCTAATTACTATTTTGAAATTCTATGTGCGTTTTTGCAAGTATTTTGCAAACATTTTGTTACGTTTATGCATTTTATTTACTTGTCCATTGTGTTTTAAATCTCTTATTTTATAATTATTGCATTACATGCTATTGTAATGATAACTTTATTCACTGGAATTTACATCTTTCCGGAAATTCAGTTCAGTTCTTTGTTTAGCAGATGTTTGAAACTTTGTATCTTTATGCTGACCTAGTTCCTGACCTGGATACAG